>PVIR01015685.1:0-37881 GCA_004026965.1 Petromus typicus
ACACAAACAAACAAAACTGACTATGGTACTATTCAGGTAGACATGCACTTTAATAAACTGCAAGAGATATCATATGCACTCATTTAATTCAAGTCTCATAAAAGCAGACACTAGCAGCTGGACTTCTACAAAACATAAGCCAAATGTTTGTTCTATTTACAAGCAGCTGTAAATCAAGAAAGCAGGCAGGTACAAAGGGCAATGTGTTTCCAGGGTCACAGGCCAGCACACTATGGGCTAATGATGTTTGGCTTTCCAACTCAATCATATGATTTCAAATACACCTTAAACCATTTTACATTCTGTATAATGACATCTGTATGTTTCAAGAAGGTAAGAGACTACTTATGTAACCTGAATATTTTGCCATCTTAAGATGAAAACAAATCATGAAAAGCTTTTGAATGCTTTGAACAAAATGTACTTAAGCTTCAAAAACACTGATAATATGGTCACCTATATCTATCAACAATTTATAGTATTCTGTATTCAATTTGTAGTATTCTTATCCAGCAAAAACTCAAATCCCTATTTAAAAGGTGCTTTAACATTGCATATGTACTTGGTCATTACACATGTGCCTCAACCAAAGATAATTTTGCTAAATACCACTCAAAAATTTTTTATTAAATCCACACTAATACGGGTCAAAGAAACCACCTTCACATGCAAAATGATTATTAGGTTACCATGTATTTAAAGTGAGTTTACCTGTCAAAAATTTTCAATTACTAAATTAATTTAGTTTTCACTGAGTGGTTACGACTTGCTCGGAAACATGAAAACTGAGTTATCTGAAGTGACTAGTAACAAAAAAAAAATCATCATCCAAATATTTGATACTTGTAACTGATTTTGTTTTTTTTTACCTTATTTGGAGATTTCAAAGGTGAGATGGCAATTTTATTTGGTGTCTGTGTTGTAGAATTTAAAGTTGACCCAATGACCCCACTCTCGGATATTGTTATGGTCTTGGATGGCGTTCCAGGAGTAGACTGTGAAAGAACCCTACCTGCAAACGAGAGGCAGCACGTCAGTTTGACTTTCTCCAACAACACATCAAGTCTATGTGATGACAGTCTACACCGGCAGGGACGTTAGCACATGTTCACTACTTCACACACATGAATACAGAGCTTAAATCATTTAACTGAGACCTGTATTAGGCTGTGAACTGTGATGAACTGAAGAAACAAAGCCAGGCTTCTTGGTAAGACTACTGGTATCAGTTACAGACTCTACACAAATAGTTCTCCTATTCTCATCAACGTTGTTACATTTTTGCCACCAGGAAGCAGGGGAAGGATAACAAAGCAATGTGACTGTGTGACACAGCTCCTCAAAGTCAGGAAGACTTGAATCTAAGTCTTAAAACTTCAGGCTCTAGGGGCCGGAGATTTAGCTCAGTGGTTCCGGCATCTGCCTTGCAAGCACAAGGTCCCTAGTTCCATCCCCAGTTATGACATACAATGCCAGGTGTGGTGATTCATGCCCACCAGCAATTAGTACCACATGCCATAGTGCCTGGCATGGTGACTCACACCTGTAATCACAGAACTTGGGAGGCAGAGGCAGGAGGATTGTTACGAATTTGAGGCTAGCCTGGGCCAGCCTGAACTACAAAGTGAGATCCTGTCTCAAAAAATTAAAAAAAAAAAGACAAAGAATAACACGGAAAACCTACAATGTACCGGATGTTTTGAAATGGAACTCACACTACTATAAAGAGAAAGAGTCTAATTTTTATCCTGTCCAAGAAAGGAAAACAAAGACATAATGCTCTAAATTCTGGAAAGACTACATGATAAGATATTATTGACTTTCACCAAGTATTTGGTTCTCCAATGTGGGCACAGGGCATAATTGTAGGGGCAGTTCCTAGCTGACACCCACCCCATCTTATGGCTAACAGGGTCACGTTAGGGCCATGTCTGGCCCGTGACCTCTGAGTAAAAGTTCATGTATCATTTCTTGCCTGTGTGAGGCATCCCAAAGCCCTCGTTCCCTCTGCCACACTGGAGAAGGTGGCTCCTCCATCAGCCTGCATCCTTGAGTGACCATGAAGAGAAGAGCCCTCACCTGAACCCAAAGGTACATGCAGAGGATCGTGAAGCACGAATAAAATAATAAAAACTTTGGGGTTTTTCACGCTTTGAAGATTTGGAGAATATTTATTTTGTCTGAAAATCCAAGAGTATTCGGTGATTCCAGTGATTGCCTTGCAAGTTCAAAAGAAAGAGAAATAGAAGATGGGAGGGAGGCAGGGAGGGAGGGAGAGAGGAAGGAAGGAAGGAAGACCAAAAGACAGACAGACAGACAGACCAAGAGTAGGAGCCTGATCAAGTTAAAGAATCAATCTGCATCAAACCAGAGATACAGAAATAGAACATCAGCTGAGCACCTAAGAAAGAACTGCAAGTTTACAATTAAAATGACAGTTCAACACAAGTGAATTCCAAACGTAGGAAACATTACATGGCCACACACACCAGCTAACAAAGACTGTGCCTAAGTCAAGGAGGCAAACCACAACAATATCTCTGAAGTCCCCTCCAGCCTTTAGCTACTTCAGCTGAACTCACAGGTACAAGCAGAGGTGACAAAGGAAGGACAGAAGAGTAAAAGCGAAGGATTTTCTCTTTAGACAGAAGCAGCACTTGTACTTGGCAATTCCAAGCTTCTGATAACAAAAGCCAAAGCACACACAGTTTATTCTAAAGTCAACGAGAGTTATCCTTGTTTATAAATTTAAAAAATATTTTAAATATCATTTTCAAAATTGCAGTGTATAATTAATCGATGGCATACTCATGAGTTTTGGCTGAATGTTCCACTGAGCTTCTTATTTAACCTGAATTACATCACAAGCATATGAAGATAATTCCATAAGTTATTTTTTAAATGCCATATAAATGAAATGAATCTACAGCAAACATTTGAAGACAGTGAACCTAAAATGTTGAGGCTGCTAGAAGTAACAAGATTGTCTGTTCTAGTTTCCAAAACTAATACCTGAGAAAACCCTAACAATACTGTTAAGAAACCACTGACCCATAGGACAGTTTTATAAAATGCTCATTATTTACACTATCACGATAATTTCATATTTGTCAGGTATTACATACCTTTCAGAAAATATTCTTACAGAAAATTCTCAGTTCCTGAGCATACTGAATACCAAGAGGCTACTTAACGTAAATTTATTTAAAACAGGGACAAATATTTCATGTAAATAGCAGAGAAAATCTAAAGTAAAATTTTCACTTTCCTTTTTGGTTTGTAAATCCAATTCATAATTGCAAATACACTTTAGCATGAACAAAACAAAAAAAGCTGTTATTTAGGAAGAAGTGCGGTGTCTGGGAAATTTGTGTGCCAGGACAGTGACAAATTCTGTCTGGTGGACACAGCATGATCACACTGAAGGTCATTTCTGCCAAAATAGTTGAAGATTTCATCAATTTTCCCAAGAACCTTTAAAACTCAAGCTATTCTTTCTGAAGAAACTGCTTGGCTTTCCTCCAAAGAGCATTTCTGATTACGGAATATCTAAGTCCTTAACTCTGCAGACCAATTCACCAATGTGAAATGACACAATTTCATCTTGAAGTCAGTTTATAAACCACACAGCTTCCACACGGGGCCTTCCCTAAGAATCAAAAGCAACACACCCCAAAGCTTCAAACGGAAGCTGGCGTATCTAAGAAGGACGAATTCTGTAAGAGGTGGGTGGCCTCTACACTTTATAGAAAGATGAACAAATAATCCATTTAAGAACACAAGAAAACTAACAAGAGCCATGAATCAAATCCAAGTTTTCCAGTAGCTCCTATCATATTACTAGAGCTTCCATTCAATAAAACTCAATCACTGAACCACATCAAAAAGTATACAAAACATCAAGGAACTATTATTCTTAGGATATACACACACAAATACATACAAAATGTAATTATTATTTTGCTTAAAAAAGGAAATGCGGATAATATACCGTAATTCAGACGGACCTCAAGAGCATTAGGTAAAATAAACCAATCATTAAAAAACAAATATTACATGATTTTACTTGTATGAGGTGCACATAGAGTTAAAAAGTAGAAAGGTGGCTGCCAGGGGCTGAGGAGAGGGAAGGACAGGGAATTATTGTTTAACAGGCTTTTCAAGATGAACAAAATTCTGAGGATGGATCAGGTAATGACTGCACAACAATGTGAATATACTTAATGCCACTGAGTTGAATACTTAAATAGAAAGTTTAAAAATATCAATTAATTGAAAAGTGCAACTAGAGAGCAAACTAAAAATTACCAACAAGAAAAATCAAGGAGCTGGGGGTGAAGCTCATTGGTAAAGCACTTAGGATGAACAAGTTCCTGGGTTCAATCCCAATATCACAAAAACAAACAACCCAACAAACAAGACACAGGTGATCTCTGATGATGATCTGACTTGGTGCATTTAGGAGTCTGAAGGAGGAGGATCGGGGAGTTCGAGGCCTAGTAAGTTCAAGGACAGTCTGAAGTCCATAGCAAGACCTTGTCTCAAAACAAGACAGAGAGAGAGAGAGAGAGATCACAAAACAAAATGTGGTGGTGTTTCCCTATAATGTCCATATGTGGAAGTCTGAGCATATCAATGGCAAGATCTGTCTCAAAAATCCAAAAGAGAAGAAGGAAAAGGAAAGGAAAGAGGAAGGGGAAGGGGAGGGGAAGGGGAAGGAAAAATATTCTAAGTGCAGTAGTAATGACAGGTAAGAAAGCTATGTGTTAAAACGCAATATGACTAATAAACAAGTCAAAAGCCAGTGTGAAATTTAATAAAAGTTTAAAGTACTTGATAGATTAAAATCAAGTTTTAAGGGGAAGCACAGAAAATGGTTAAAATGAGTACCTGACTAAACCTAGTAGCCAAACCTCCTAATCCACAAGATAAAATAGATGAGTTAGCCCAGAGGCACAGCAAAGAAAAGCATTCCAGATAAAAGAAACAACTAAGTCCCTAAATCTTAAGAGAATGGATCATCGGATGAGCTCTTAAAAAAAAATACACTCAGGAGGTGAATGAAGAAGGCAGACATGAGATTATAAATGCTTAGATGCTAAGAAAACACTGGCATTTGAACTTAACCCTGATGGGTGGAGGCCAAGAAAATGTTAAGATATGACAATGCAAATCGGATTTGTATTTTAGAAATACAAAAGTTTATCTTGACTGAAAAATAGAAGATATCCATTATCTTCAATACGAAGCCCCCAAAATTTAAAAATAAACTCAATGTTTTTTGAAAGAGCTTTAGTTGTAATATAAAAATGACGGAACCTACTTGCTATACAGTTTAATAGGACAGCTATGTTGGTGGCTTATAATGTGGCTTTTATGATTTTTGACCAAGAATACTAGGGATGGAACCCAGGGACTTTCCACTGAGCTACAACCCTAGAACTTTTTAAAATTTATAAATTTTGAAAGTTTCCCATGTTGGACTCCCACCTGTGATCTTCCTGCCTCATCCAATAGTGCTGGGTTGACAGGTACGTACCACCACACCAGAATTGGCTGACACAAGTTTTAAAAGGCCATTCAGGACTAGTTAAAAGGAGAGATCATCTCTACAAACTGAATTCAATGCTAATAATTATCATGAAATTTAACAAAGTCTATCTTATGCATTTTGATACAGCTAAGGCTAAGTCTGCGTGCCATCAAAGGTGAGGTTGGATGGGTCTGCAATGCATTATAAAAGTCTTAGTGCCCACGCAGTGACATCCATGATCATCCCTGACAGTCAAGGTGACCTCCTGACATAACCTAAACTTCGTTCAGGGGCTGAGCTCAGTAGTTGAGTACTTGCCTAGCATGCGTGAGGGTTCAGGTTCAATTCCAAGTACCCCCCCAAAAAATCATTTAGACAGTTCTGTAAACACAAAAGATTGGGATATAATACAACATATATAAGAACTAAAAATTCTAAGGGACTTCCCAGACTTAAACTATGCTCAAGCAGGAAAAATGTTTGCATTAAGACATTTTTTTTGGATAATTTCCTCTACCATTCCCAAACCTCCCAGGAGATTAGTGGCTCTGGTCGATTAGTACTTGCAGAGTCTTGCTCACTATAACACTAACTGCAGTCTACTTCCTGAATAGCCTCAAATCCACTTTCCCCTTTCCTCTGGAGCCATGTCACCTTCCTGTGACAGCCATTAAGACCTCTGCCTTTTCCAGCCCCACAATTCTCTCTTGGGGACTGAAAAAGAAAGAGTACACTCAACCCTCCAGGGTCATTATCATCTTCTTCTTTTGTTTCATTTTTTTTGAGGGTCTTGGCTTTGTAGTTCAGGTTGGCCCTGAACTTACTATGTAGCCCAGGATAGCCTCGAACTCACAGCAATCCTCCTGTCTCTGTCTTCTAAGGCTGAGATTACAAACATAAGCCACCACGCCCAGCCCAGGCCCATTATCTTCATCCTCAGCGTCTTATTCGGCTTCCCATATAAAATCCAAACCTCAAGAAAATGACAAATTACTGCCACCAACTTCAGAACTGTCCACTGCTATGTTTGTAAATTTATGAAAGGTAGCAGCAAGTAGCTTCAGTTTTGTTTTGGTTTTTGGGTTCTTAGTTCCCTAAGTGGCTTCAATATGTATGCCATAGATGATTAGCCATTTGCAATATTCTCATCAAGAATACACATTGCAAGGGTGGCTACCAAGCATCTGAAAGTCTCAGTCCAAAATCTACCATTCAGAAGTACTTCCATGTAAGCCTTCAGCACAATGGAAATTAAAAATAATCTGTGACAAAGAGCAATGTGAGCACCAGTGGCTGAATGATTTTTCTCTACAAGAGATGAATTTCTTGCATAGCTGCTTGCTAGGCAAAGAGCAAGGGGACTGGCCTCAAACAAACAGAAAGACAGAAAAAGACAACCAGGGTGTTTTTTGGGGGAGCAACAACGATGGGCCACTGATCCATGTCCAGTACAGCAAGTGGCAATCACAAAAAGGGAGTGGAAGTATCAATGGGTCTGAGGTTTCAAAGTCAAAGAATTGCTAGGTCGGGAGTAGAAAGGTAGGAAAGCCAATGAATAAAGAGAATGGGACACCTAAAGTCCAGATTTTGGAGATGGTATAGTCATTGGTGAGGTCAAATTTTAAAGTATATAATAAAAGACAATTAGGTCACGTTAAAGAGTGTGCTGGTAAAAGCAATATTCTGTTATCACTTAAGTATTTCTTATCTTTGTGACAACAATTCCTATACAACTGTGTATAGGGTATATTAAAATACAGACACCAAATATCAAAGACACTATGAAATACGATACTCCCACGTGTGTGAATCTACATCTGTTAGACCCAGGGCAAGTGCCACATAGACAACAGCCAGAGTTCCAAGACCAGCGTGGCCATTCACTAGCAGAGTGCCTCCCTCTCCACATGGGCAAAACTGGGGTGTTTCAGTCTCTCATAATTAAGGGAAAGAGCCTGACAAGTTCCCTGCAGGTAAAAAGCTAAGAACCAAATGTAGTAAACACTATTTCAGTGTAACTAGCATTACTGAAATTATGAAGAATTTGCTAAATCAATAGTAAATTTCCACAAAAAAACTAAAGAGACTAAGGTAATGGACTGATTTTGAGATGAGGTATTTTCCTGAGGCATTCATTTATTAAGTTTGACAATTCTTATGAACTAGTCTGGCTTATCATACAACTTACAGGAGCAGAATAGCCTTCGGTAAACCTGAAAGTAAATATACGGCTTAATGAACTGTAAAGAAATATAACCTGCAATGACTGGTGGTGATACTTGAGTTGTCTGTCCTGTAACTGCTTTACTATTAATTGGTTTTGCAAAGATCAGCTTCGTGATAACTGGGCCAGAGGTTGGTGTTCGAGGCTTCTTAGCAATCTGAAACATATAAATAACTATGAAGACCATTTGTTTCTATAAAACGACTACTGAGCTAAAATTAGACAAAAGATTTATGCATGGTAGTATATATAAAACCAGCTCATTTAACAAACTATATGTCATGTTAAGAACACAATGCAGCTATTCATCAAAATCTTAATGTTATCATATCCATCAGTTCTCAGATACTAATACCTTTGCATTTTATTATACATCCTTGTTTTAGTATTTTATATGCAAATGATAAAAACCAAATTAATATTTAACAATAATAATGTCTAATATTCAATAAAAACACTATGAAGAGCAATATTCTTCAAATAAACCCTGAATAACAACACAATGGAGTAAAGTTAAGATAGTGCAATGTCGATAGAGGCCATGTCGGTGTACAATTACTCTGGCCCCTTGAGGCAAAATATAAATACATACCAAAGACAGCCTAATGATTAAATTCTAAACTTAAATATCAGGACTAAATAAAGGGAAAACAGTACAAGTTAAAAGTCTTACAATACAAAGAGACAAGACTGTTAAAACAAGACCATGATAACAGCAAAGGCTCTGTAATGTTATTTACTAAAATACTGTTTAAATTCCTCAAAGGGAAGGAGCACCTATAGTTTATTCATCTTTGTCCTATACTCAAACACTGGCACATTGTCAACCTGTACTAAAATTTCCCACAAGTCATGGACAGTAGAAACATTAATGGTTTTATATTGAAATTATTGCCACATACAGACACAGCTTCTTTCAAAAGACAGAAGCAGAAATTTACCTATGATCAAAGTGACAAAAATTTAAGAACATTTAATTCTGCCTTTTGATAGATATGAATACTGAGTTCCTCAAAATACTACTTACTATTAGAAATAAGTACTACTCAAATGAATAAACATGACCAACTTGAATGATGGAAATACACCAGAAGTTGCAACATACCATAAATTACATAAATATCAATTCTTTGTATTCAAATTGTAAGTTAAATAGCATAGTGTATTACATTCAATATACATTACTCTTACATTTAGAACACATTACTGACACAATATATGCAAAACAAGAATCATCATAAAAGAGATCTGCTCATATATCAAAAAATATCTAGCTTGCAAAGATAGTGAGATAAATTCATTATACTTTAGAAACTTGATATAATTTAGGGAGACATAGAAGAAAAACATTCTCCAAGTGTTTACAGACTGAAAAGTTCAAGTTGGAATTTTCACTATCTACATATAAATAATTTTGAGAAGTAGAGATATTGATATTCCTAGAAATATATTTCTGGCAAAAACAACCACAGCTATAAAAATTAAGATTTAAAATTTAAAGATTTTCACAATTATATAACTAAATGAATACCTGCCAATAAGGAAAATATATAAAGACTATAGCCAAAAGTATATTAATTATTCAAATAAACAACCTCATTTTGTCCGTGGCTGTATTTCTTTAGTAGAGTTATGCTAAAAATATCAAATTCCAGTTCCACTAAGGAAGCATAAGCTTTTGCACTATGAGTTCTCAATTATCCTAGAATAAACTTTGTTAATAAAACAAAGCATAAAGGATCATTTTTAACAAGTTCATCAAATCAGCAGAATAAGACAAAAGTGAAAAGAAAAAAAGAAAATGTACATATTCAGTAGCAAAATATAACATGAAATAATCCAAGCAAATAATTTTCCTCGCTGTTAGACAGGTTTGGGAGTCAGTGTGGATGCTCCCAGACTGCCGCTGACTCACTGTTCTCACACACAGGGCACACCGGTGCAGGGCTTTCTGTACCTCTGACTAAGAGGAAGTACACCCCATCTGTTCTTTCTTAAAAGATGGGCCTTTTTCTTCCACTCTTTACAGTCTCAAAACTCTGATTAAACTTAACACAACGATGAAGCCTATCCAGGAAAAATACTAGAAAACTGTACACACCATAGAATAAATCAAATTTTCTGGTATCAAAAACAGAAAAATAGAGATCCATACTTTTTTCAAAGTGCTTCACAGCTTCTTTTTTATAAGCTTCTTGCTTATAAAACAAAAAGATTTGAGTTACTCAAAAATAACTGGATAAGTAAAATAATGTTCTAAATAATTATTTTTATAAATAGCAATTGTTTTCTAATAAACAGAAATGATTTTACAGAAGTAACAACAATGAAACAAGTTCTAAGAATTTGACTTTAGTCTGTTTTTATTGTCAGTACTTAGGGACTCACAGGAGAAAAGTGGATACAAGTACCCCGTCATTGGAACAATGTGTTTACACTGTTCTCATAGGCAAGAAACAATGACATGTCGGTTATTTTTCTGGATTGGATACAAACATGCTTTGTCACCATCAGTTAAACTGCGGTCTGCTGATGAGTGATTTTTCCTTCTGACATTCTAATTTACCAGCTCCCTGTGAACATGACAAAGATCCACCTTGGTGCCACTGCCACTCTGTGAACCAGTAAAAACAAACTTCCAAACTGAGCACAAGATGCTTGATGGTGACAGGGGTTCTCATTAAAGAGAATGAATCTTATTCAAGATTTGTTAAAAACAAAGTAAGTCAGAGAAGCGAGAAATAGCAAGGAACAAGAGAACAATGTTTAACAGAGAGGAAGAGAGACATGGGCAAATCACAAGGTTTAAAAAATCCTTGCAGTTCTTAAATGTGAAGCCCATGAAAAGTAAGTTTTTAAGTCTTTGTTATCATAGTAAACAAAACACTGATTGTAAATATCAGCTGAGAAGAACTGGCTCTAGCCAAACCTTACACACTTCCCTTACTTCTTTAACTCACATCTTCTCCTTACTCTGAAAAGCATCTCTTTCAAAAAAGGAACACATTTCTTTTCTGGTCCTAAGTGGATCACTGTATTTCTAGGACTAGTGATGTTCTAAGAAAACCATTTCAACATGAAAAAGTAGAGAGGTAGGCAGTGGTACGTGACTGTAATCTCTGCATTCAGGAGGCCGAGGCAGGAAGATCACTGTAGTTTAAAGCCAACCTGAACTATATAGTGAGACCTCATTAAAACATAAACAAAAAAAAGCAGGGGGTTGGAACTCATTTAATACACGCTCTGGCAACCTTCTATTATGTTAGGGCCTTATACATACTAATACTAGGTACCATTTTGAAGGATTCTCATTGTTTCAAGAATTAGTAGGTACCACGTATTTCCAAAATTAAGTAGCCACCTTACACTGACAAGAGAAAATCTGCTCAAGGTTCCACAACTGGTAGGTAGTAAAGCTGGTCTACCTCTGATGACTCTATCATATATCCTTCCCCATGTGCTGCTAGCCTCACAGTGCACATGTGAGTGAGGACCGCGGGCAGACACGCTAGCCCAGTGCACGTTACCACCGCTTCTAGAAAGAGGCCTCTCATAGCAGCAAAGTTCCCTCTGCCATTGGCCATCTGTTACCAAAACAATTTTGTCAGCGAGGCTTTCTGATAGCCCTGTAACAAGTCTGTCACCTTTATACCAGTGAAATAAATATCCTTATAACCAAACTACCACCAAGAACAAAAGGCATTTAAAAACAAATAAAAGGCTATAAGTACACTGATTTGGAATTTAACAAAAAATTATTTTGTTCTCAGACATCTGGCAAAAATCTTCATAAGCAAGAGATGTATCAAACTTAAAAACAACAGAAAACTCCACGATTCCTTAAAGCAACATTTCAAGGAATTCAGTAACAGCTATGCAGTTAATAACCCAACACAAACACAACTATAAATCAGTTTAATGTTTTTAAACATGCATTTTAATTAATGAGCTCCCTTTTTGTTTTCACTTTTGTTTTGATTTTTTTACCTGTACTGTTTTTAACTGTTGGGTCTGAACCACAGAGGGCTGGGTTGTAGGATTAATCAGCTGGCTTCCTGGGGTCAGTGCTGAGACACCAATGACCGGTTTCGCCTCTGGCCTCCCTCCAATGGTAACTACTTTAATCTGCTGCGGTGGCAATTTAACATCTCCTGACTGAGCCTGAGTTGTAACTTTCTGAGCCTGGGGTAGTTGGCTATGGGGTAGTGCTAAAACAATTGGTGAACCAGACTTGCCCAAAGTTGTTAAAATTAACTTCTGTCCATCTGGTTTAAGGGTCTGATTGCCAAGTTTAAGATCAGATGTCTGTGATACTTTGTTTAAAATGATCTGATTGGCTGATATAGTCACAGGAGTCTGAGCACCAAGTTTTTGAAGGCCACTTGGAAAAGCTGGTTTCACTGTATTAGAATCTGCTTTAGTAACTGTGGTGTTCACTGCAACTTGGTTAGTGTGGTTACTGTACACTGTGATGGGTTCCGTGGAAATGGGCGTGGCTGCAGAGTCACCAGTAGAGTTTATGTTGACAATTTCTTCCAGTTCTGTCTCCATGGGAATTGGGGATGAAACAATAACAGCCTCAATACTATCCTCATCCACTAACGTTATCCCAGTGTCCATTATCTCCTCTGGAAGCAAGCTATTCACCTCGGCTGGCACCACCTCCATGGCCAGGCTCCTGCAGGAAGGTGATCAGGTGCTGCAATAAAAATGAGTAAGTTACTACAGGTTTGCAAACACGCTGAAGAGACTATCTATATTTAAAATATAAATGACAAAATAACCATTTTAAAAATTGACAGAGGACAATGCTGAAGTTTATTTGGGTAAAACCATTTTAACACACAGCCTTCAAGAATCCGAAACAGGATGCAAAACTAGAAGCATGCATTCCTACTCATCACTGTCAATCCAGAGCTACTCCTTTCCAACAGGTTAAGTCACACAGTCACACCAAACACCTTTCTAATGCCTCTCATAAAACTTCTAACTGTGATGGCCTGATCTTCTATCCAGCTGCTTTTTCCTTTGTTAACAGAGTTGAAAACTCACTCACACAAAGAATTAAGAATTCAACTACTGGGTCGGGGTTTTAGCTTAGTGGTACTGGTGCCTGCCTGCCTTGCAAGCACAAGGGTCAGGGGTTCAGAGCCTCAGTAATCACAAACAACAATGCCGGGTATGGTGACTCACGCCCACCAGCAATCAGTACCACACACCGCAATGCTGGACGTGGTGGCTCACACCTATAATCCCAGCACTCAGGAGGATTGATGAGTTTGAGGATGAGTTCAGGGCCAACCTGAACTACAAAGAGAGACCCTGTCTCAGAAAACTGAGAAAAAAAAAAAAAAGAATTCAACTATTAACATAGAGAAAAACATTTTCAAATTTCCAATGAGCTAAGGCACTACAGTGCCCTCTATGATACTGTACTGTTTTTTAAAAGTTCATTAAATGTTCAAATTAATGTGGAAGGAATTTCTCTTGGCAACTACAGATCAGCTTACATAGCCCAAGTCTGAACAATTCACTTCATAACAAGGCAATTTATACTTGAAAAGGAGATTCTTAAATCTTCCTTGGCCATTTAAAATGTCAAAAGAGGGACTACATAAGAAATGTTCACCAGTGCCCTTAGAGAGAAAGGATAGTAATAATTAAGTGTACTACAGACCAATCAGAGCTGTAATGCATTTTATCAGTGGTCAGACAGAACTCCCACAAAGGAGTGAGTCTCAATATCATTATGGATTAAAAATAGGACATTACATTTGTAATAGACTAAACAGTAGCAAATTATTTGCTCATGGAATATCAAAGATCCATAAGAGCCCAATGAGAAATCCTTTTGTTTTTTTTAATGTATAAATTCAATACTCATTCCAAGATAATGAACGAGTAACACAAATGCAGGGCATGGTGTTCAAGAGTGTGAAGCCTGCTTGGGCAACTTAGCAAGATCCTGCCTCAAAAGGCAGGGGATGTAGCTCAGTGGTAGAGTTTGCCAAGTGTTTGTGGGTGGGTCTCAGTACCAGAGCAGGGGGGAAAAGACTAACACATAGATGTAGCATATTATGCTTAACTAGAAGGGGCAACTACTTCTAGTCAATGTTAAAATAAATTTTCGAAAAAAAATAAATAAAAATAAATTTTCGATACTATGCACTTATGACATTGTTATCAGCATGGCATCATCTGATTTATCTCTACCACAACTGTGACATAAGTACCATTATAATCCCTACTCAGACAAGAAAACTGAGGTCCAATAATCTGCCTACGGTCTCATAGTAGTGGATGGTGATTCGGACTCAAGCTCAAGCTTTCATGATGCCAAGGTTAACAACTTTAATCACATTACATTCTCATTTTCACTGCTGGTGTTCTAAAATGGAGAGAAACAAGTCTGTTCCTGTGCAGTCCCATCCTATGCCACCCTGATATGTCACTGTAGACTAGTGATTTGATTGACCTTTGATTGATTTGATTAGACCTTCATATGAACAGAATCTCACAGATAAGTGCTTAGCTTATGAGGGTCACCTAATCCATACATCTATCATAAGCTGAAGATGCATCATAAGCTAAAAGTACACTTAACGCATTTGGCTACCAAACCTCACAGCTCAGCAACACGGTACACCGTGGGGTTCTAGCTGTGTGTCCTAGAGGCTCCGTAGCTGAATATCAGACCAATGACTACTGGCTTGAGAAACAAGAAACATTCAAAATTCCAAGCATCATTTCTACTGACTGCTCACTTTCACAAAGTTGCAAAATGCAGAACTATTGTTAAGTTGGAGACTATATTATGTACTTAATAACAAAAAGATAACATACAATCTGGGCTTTTTCGCTCAACATGCTTTTGAAATTTACTGTTCTACTTACTGGTCCTGTTCCTCTGTACTGCTAAATAATCTTTCACTGTTAAATGACATATGTTCATGGAAGAAACTGGCCTGCAATTTGCCTGTAGTGTCTGCCTAATAATGTTAATTTAATAAAACAAATTGTGGTGTGTTAACTCTTTGATTTTCAAGAAAGGGATTGTTTCTACATCTTTCAAAATGTTTGCCAGAATTCACCAGTCACGCCATCTAGACAAAGCTGGTGGTGGGGATTTTTTGTTCTTGCCTCTGTTCTGAGGTAGAATCTTGCTGTGTTGCCCAGGCTAGCCTTGAATTCATGGACTCAGGAGAGGCTCTTGCCTCAGCCTCAGCCTCCTCAAACAGGACAATAGGTGCATACTGTCATGCCTGGCTTATGGAAGAGTTTTATGATTTTTTAAATGAGTTTTATTATAGTCTGTGTTTTTCCTTTGAGTTGTCAAACTTAATAGCATAAAGTCATATATAACAAAGTCCTTAGCATCTACAGAAATGCCCACTCTCTCATTCCTCATACTGCTAATTTGTCTTCTCCTTTTTTTATTAGTCAGACTGGAGTTTTATCGATTTCATTGATCTTTTCAAAGAGCTGTTTTGTCTTTGCTGATTTTCCCAACTATTTTCTACTTAATTGACTGTTATCTTCCTCTGCTTCTTTCTGCTTACTTTAGGTTTGTTTCTTCTAGAATTTTAACATGAAAGTGTGAGTCAGAGTTCAGCAAACTTCAGTCTGAAATGAAATCAGGTCTGTGATGTTTCTGTACAGCTCCCACCTAACAAGCAGTTTTGCTTGTTTACATTTTAAATACGAACAATGACTGTAAGTGACAGATCATGTGACCTGTGAAACCTAGAGTATTTGCTAACGAGCCATTCACAGCAAGTTTGTCAATTTCTGGCTTAGACTAAACCTTTCAGTTCTCCAGGAAGCCTTTGAAGCCAATTTTTCTCAAAGCTATTTTAATACCTTTCAATAATTCAATGGTTTTATTATCATTCACACAGAATGCTAATATTCTTTGTGATTTCATGCTCGATATCTAAATAGTAAGTGACGCTATTAAATTTCCACATATATGGAGATTTTTCTAAACATCTTATTATTGACTACTAATTTAATTGTTATTTTCAGAGAACACAGTGCTTTGCAACATTTCCACATTTGAAATTTGAGATTTATGATTTATGTGATCTATCATGGTGAGCATTTCATGTACACTGAAAAACAGGTATTCTATAGTTGTTGAGTAGTACTCTATACAAGGTATGAATAACAGATATGTACAATGTATAAATTTTTTTAAATTACAGTAACAGACATTGCTATTAATCCCTTTCAACCCCCCCCCCCAATCCGAGAACACTTAGTCAACTGGTTGCAACTTTCTGAACCAGTTCTGGGAGTCCTCTTTCCTGAGCATCTTTAGTTGTGCTGTGCTAGCTGCCTCTGTGGGCTGAACTGAATCAAAATGTTTCCCTTTTATAGTCATTTTGACTTTAAGGAAGAGGCAGAAGTCCCGGTGAATAAGCTGGATAAGGACACACTGCCGCCTTTCCATTGGATGAATGCACCTGCATTCACCATACTGTTTTTTACACCTCGTAAAGACAGGAAAGAGGACTTCCAGAACTCCTTCAAAAGTAGAAAGAGTGACAATCGTGCTAAAGTGAGAGGAAGGATTTTGAATGGGATTAATGGCAAGGTATGTTTTACTGTAGTAATTATTTTAAATTTAAACATTTACCAAACATTTCAATCACACCTCGTAAGCGTTAATTAGGTCAAGCTACTTGATATTATTCCTTTCTTCCATATCTTTATCGAGTTTTTACTGTTCTATCAACTACTGGGAGAAGGTGTTAATATGTGAAAGTGATACGGGTTGTGCTGTTTCTCCTCCCCTGTGTGTTTCTGCTTCATATAATATAAAGCCATTATTAAAATATATGTGACCTGTTACAACAGGCAGGAAGTTACAGGCATAGAAGTCTCTTCTTGGACTAGGAGCAAAGTTCAAACTGCTAACAAGGAAAGGTCTGATTGGTTTGGCCAGTCTCTACGTAACATGGCCTGTGCAGGATTCCAGGCCTCGGACCCTCATAAGCCAGAGGGCAGAAGAGGTAACTATCTCATGATTAGACATCCTTAAGTGTTTCAGTTAGGGTCACATGCAGGGCACAGTGGCCAATGCTAAGAGAACTATCAAAAGGAGCTTGTGGGCATGGCAGCGAAAGGGTTTGGCCATCTAGTTCCATGACTCATCACCCTAATTTTATCCCACAGGAATGGAAGCTATGTCCTAGCACATGTGTCTCCGTCCTCATCATCGCTGTGTTGAGGACCACACAGAGAAAAGAAGAGAATCTCCCTAAGAGAAACAGCTAAGGAGCTTAGGTTCACTTCAGCTGTGTGAGGGGTCACCCGAGAAGGCACCAAGGGCAAGAACCCAATACAATATATGTGCCATACAACCGACAGTTTTAGTTTACACTGTTAACATTCTAAAGGTAAAGTACCTCCGGGAAGCCAAAACCATGAGTTTTCCTCCCTCACCTCTGAGCACAAGGGCTACTAGAGGAGAAGGTTCCTGGCCCCTTGATGTGTCTCAGCCCCTTTATTAGCATCTCTGATTCCACCTCCTGTCACTGTTCATTCACTTTAGAATGCAAGCTGCTAGAGGACAGCAACTTGTCTACCTCCATCTCCACCACAGCCCTTTCCCCCAGGCCTAAAATACAGCTGGAAAGTAATTTCTCAGCAAGTATCTGAAGACAGACTAAATCAATCAAGGAGAAGGTATTGCCTAAAACTCTACAATTATCTGAAGATAACTTTGGGCTTCGAAGATAACTGGTTTGTCTCTTTGAGTAGGACAGGTTCATATAATGCTCCAGACTTAACAACACTTTAACAAAAGCATATTGACAAAGCTGAGAGATTCTTTTCAAGTAAGTTTTCAATACTCAGATTTAGCTTTTAAATAACATCTTCCGCAATTATATTCCATCTAAAAATCTACAAGTTAAGGCTGGATAGAGCTCTATAGCAGTGTGTACACACCACCACGTTCATTCCCCAGCCCTGCAAAAAATAAAGTGAAATAAATAAAATCACGAAGTTCTCTTAGTTTTTAGCTAGCTTATCATTTTTATCAGTCACTTAATCCATAAATACTTATCGTGTGCTAACTTTGTGGAAGTCAGGGAAATCAAAGACCTTGCTTTGAAATAGCTCGCAAATCAATAGGTGTTTGGAGTGATCGCCTCAGTACTTTGGGAGGACTAACTTCACCTCAGTATTACATTGGACTGGAAGGTAGACAGACCTGTAGGTCTATGGGACGATAAACAGGAAGTGTGATTTAGGATGGTAATAATGAAAAATAAATTAAAATATGATACAATTATCTAGGGTAAAAATGACACATGCTCCATGTTTTTACATCTTTAAAAATAATTTCTCATGGACCATTACCGCTGCTCTTGGGTATAGGAGACCAAACTTGGTAAACAAACATTTTTATTCTGGTGCATGATCGAAGGTAGTGATCTAGCACTGGATCACAAATGAATGAGTAATTTGTTGAGAAGTTTAGAGAAATAATTAAGTGTCCAGGCACTTCTGTGCCTAGAGCTCATCACCAGTACTAACTACAATCCAGTTACATTTCAGCTTTGATTTCTAAAATCAAACATCAATGATTAAAAACTAGGTAGACAACCACATAGACTAATCTGGCAGCAGCACCCTATAAGCCTGGTGAAGACTTGAAAGGTTTGTATTTTCATTTCTATAATGTATTTTTAAAGTACACATTGGATCATCTGGATAAGCATCTCATACTCAAATAAAGAATTAAGGCAGGCTGAAGAAAAATGCACACAACAGACTTATAAGGAAATTAACATCTGTGCCAGATGAAGTCAAATTAACTTGTGATTTAAGAAGAAAAGCTCTGGAGTGTTCAAATCCAAAAAGGTGGTGTGGGAATTGACTCATCACAGGACAAATAGCGCACAGAAACCTGCACACCTGTGTCAGGGCAGACACCAACACATTCACTTTGCAAAGACTGAAGGTGGTTTCAGCAAAACAGTATCACTCATCATCCTAAATGCAATTCCTTTTGTTGCTTTTATAGTTTTGTTTATATTCTGGCCATTAATTTACTTTTACTTCATATTTGGTTTTGTATATACATCTAAAAATGCAAATACCTTAATAAAATAACTTAAGGCCACTGCTGGGAATTCCCAATTGTTTTCCTCGAGTTTAAGATTAACACTGGTGAAAGAAACAGAGAAGTTCAAACCAGACAGCCCTGTTTCCAGTCTCCTACCATGCTCGTCAAAGCCTGTCTCCAGGGCTCAGTTTACCTAAGATGCACTAAGAAGACAGCTGAGAGTGCCTATAACTCAAAACTTTTTCTGCTTCTCTAAATAAATTAGCTTCTTTACTTCTCTCATTACAGCCTGCAGAAGTTTATCACACAGTGGTCCCGAAAATCCCATCATCTTGACGTCTGGCAGAAATAACATGTCATATGTCTTGTGCTCCGCACCTTTATGATGACTCCATGCCCTGCAGCCAACAGTGTCCAAAGCGCCACCGTCCACAGCACACTATGGCATCTTCACCTCCATTTCTCTCTTCCACAAAACATTCTATTTGTCTCCCTAGGTTCATTTCTCCAAATTACCTCTCCAAGCCTGTCGGCCTCTTCTTCCATCTTGACAAACTCCAGGAGTTCTGAACAGAAAGCCCCTAGGCAGTGAGCCTGGGAATTATCCTACCTCCAGCAGAGGGCAAGACTCACAAGGGGCTCAAGTGCCCCTTATTCGAAATGCTTCAAACGACCAAAGTGTTTCAGATTTTCTGGATTTTGCAGTTATTTGCCTAGACTACTATTTAGAGCTTACCTAATCAGAAAATCCAAAATCGGAAATATTTTGAAAGAAGTATTTCCACAAAACACATTTTTGGATTAAACAAGCTTAATCTGTTAATAGTTTTTTTTAAAAAAGTAATGTTTGTCTCCAAATAAGGTGGGGGGGGTGCACTGGACTATCAGCAGGGGGGCAGAATTTCTCTTCTATCTATAAGCATCATTATTTATTAACAGACAACTATTCCTATCACAGTAATCTGAAAACTGGTCTTAAAAAGAACCACAAAATGATAGCCTTCCATGATTAAAAGAAAGCTAATGAAAAAATATTTTAATTCCCTCTCTTATTTTTAAAATCCTTACTAAGTAAGTGCTCAGACTGACACAGAACAATTGCATGATAAAAGCTTAAAGAAAAGCAGAACCAAATTCCTACAGGATCATATAATACTATCAACTTAATTTTAAAAGTAATAATAATTTAAGAACTTCTCAGGTATTTACACTAAAAATTTTTTCCTAGTCCCTCATTTTTCCCCCAATCCTGGGGATTCCATACTCAGCTACAGTTTCAACCCTCTTCTGAGACAGCATGTTGCTAAATCACTAAATTGCCCAGGCCGCCCGGAACTTGCATTCCTGCCATCTCAGCTTCCTAGAGTGCTGCGATTACAAGTGTCTGCCATCATACCCAGCTTTTTTTTTTTTTTTAGACCAGGACTTGTACTCAAGACCTTGCACTAGCCAGGCAGGTATGGTATCCCTGAGCTAAATCCCTGCCCCTAGTACTTCATTCTTACAGTGAGTAAAAGCCAAAAGTTCAAAGCGTACACATTCACACAAAATCTCTTTCTAAATGCA
Organism: Petromus typicus; assembly: GCA_004026965.1. Classification (NCBI taxonomy): domain Eukaryota; kingdom Metazoa; phylum Chordata; class Mammalia; order Rodentia; family Petromuridae; genus Petromus; species Petromus typicus. The sequence continues at coordinate 20,401 of PVIR01015685.1, forward strand.
CAATATAATGTATGATATTGTAGGAAATACTGTGACATCACTCTTTGTACTCAACTTGAATACTGAAATTTACTAAGTATAAGTATTGCCAATGAATTTTTCTTAAATATTAATGTTTATTCTCATATACTCAGTGTCACTAACTCTACCTTCTACTACTGAAACTGAGGGAAAAAAAAAAAAGACCCCAAATTAATGTATAAAAATTTGATTTGGCCTGGTCTGGTGGCCCAAGTTTATAAGCACCCAGGAGGCTGAAGCAGGAGGATCACTATGAGTTTGATGCCTGTATGGGCTACATAATGAGTTCAAGGCTAGCCTAAACTACAGAGCCAGATCTCATCTTTTAAAAAAAAAAAGGTTTCTTTTTGACTCACATGTAACCTTTCAGCAGCTTTACTGTCATATGCAAGAACACGAGGATCCTACAGCACAACCTTAAACATACATAGATCTAAGCTAACCCAACCCAAGTAAATCAGGGCCATCATCATGGCTTGCTCTTTGAACAGAAGAGGTAAAAAGTGCAATATTTAGTATACAAGGCCCGAATTTATCTTTACCAACTTAATGTATTCTCAACTAATGCTCATCACAACTCTGCTTACCAAATGAGAGTAAAACGACCAAAACTGCACTCCCAGACTCCTGGACTATAAAATCTACCGTAACATCTTCTATAACTTTACTCTGAATTTATGGAATTGGATGGGGGAGGGAAAGAACTTCCCTGAAAAACATAGGCATAAAATAGCAGTGAGAGTATCTCAGTTGTTATTTGTCAAAGCGTAGAGCCACATACGTTACTCTACGGATGGCAGAGCCATTAGAGGAAATAAAATGGTTTTTCCATGGCTTGCAAAACTGGTCCATATATTAAAAAAAAAAAAATAGTAAGCATCCACAGGCCAACAAGTTATAGAAGCCACACCTTAAATGCAAAAGAAAATACCCATGTCCTTTCTCCCTAAGAGAGATCAAACCTGGTAAATTGTTCAGCAGGACCCACCCAAGCCTGGGCAGAGTGTATATTTCATATATTCCATCAGGAAATCATGCCGAGTGCTAGCGGCTCCTCTAGGCCTCTGCAGCAGCCTCGGGTCCAAGAGCAAACTCAAGAGTAAGGTCGATGTCACGACGAGACTGCCGATCCTACGCACTCGGACCAGTAGATCCCGGACTCAGTGCGCCGTCGCGCCCGCCCCGCACCCCTACCCGAGGTAGTCGGGACCCGCGCTCCTACCTCGGCGACGGCGCCTCGTCCTCCGAGCTCGGGCGGCTCCGAAGTCCGGCGACCCCGCGACGACGCCTTTCCGCCCGGCCCGTGCCCCTCCCCAGCGAAGCCGCCGGCACCTGGGTCCCGACCGAGGAGAGCGCCGCGCGGGCCGCCGCCTGCCGCCGCCTCTGGTATGTCAGGGGCCGGGATTGTATTTCGAAAGATCCGCCATTTTCACCTCGTCATCACCATCGCGGCGCGGCGGCTTCGCGACAGCCGGGCCCGCCCGCCGCCGGTCGCGCGCTCCCGGGCCGGGCACGCGCAGGGCGCGGAAGACGCGGCGCTCCGGGCTCCCGGAGGAGCCGGGGATGCCGGAGACGCGGTCCGCGCACCAGGGTGACACCCACTCGCGGAGCTGCGCGCCCGATCTCTCCGCCACCTCAGCGCCGGCCACGCGCGGGTCCCACGCAGGCACGGCGGTAGCGATCTTTCATTTTTAAAAAGTAGCGCCCCGAATCGCTGTCCTCGCCACTATGTCCTCGGATCACTTCTCTGCGCTAACACGACACTCTCAATCTGCCATGGCTTAGGACGTTTAAGTTTAAGATGCACGGATACAATGGTGGACATTCGCGAACGCTCAACTTCGGAAGCGCAGAGCGAAGTCAAGCATCGACTGGAAACAGTCCCGGCCCGGGCGCGTGTGTCCCGCAGAACGAAAACAAACACCTGCTTCCAGACAGCCGCGGCCCGGCCCCGCGCTGCCCACCGCTGCCCACCCGGCGCAGGGAGACGGGCTGAGACTGTGCGGCCGCACTGGCGGCAGGGCTCTGGGTGACACCCGCGGAGAGCGCCCGGGCCTCTGCTAAGCTGCGGATTTCGCGGTCTCCCGCTCAGAAGCTGACTTCTGCACCGTCCGACCTCAGCGCCAGTACCCGCGGGGACAGGGCACGCAACTCAGCCTGGGCACAGGGCCACTCCGGCGGGAGTTGTCGGGAAGGGCGCGGCACTGAAGACGCCGCTGCCGCAGTCTCGGGGTCGGGGACCCGCCGTCCCCACGCCCCGCTGGCCGCGGCGTCCCCACTCGAGAACTTCCTCTCTCTCCGGCGCCGCGCTCGGCTGTGCACCGCCGCCGCGGCCCGCTCCCGCCCGCAGCCACCCCGGGGACTCCGTGACAGGCGGCTCCGCGAGGACACGGACGCACGGCGCGGAGCCATACAAAGGGCTGGGCAAGCGCGGTGCGGGGGCGCGACCCGGCGGCGGAGCCGGCTGCCTACCCGGCGAGCGCGGGACTCCTCCGGCTCACACCGCGGGGCCCTCCCCGGACGCTGGACGCGGGTGACAGCCGGCCCGGCCCCGCCCCGCGCCGAGGTCCCCGCGCCCGCCGCCGCCCGGCCTGCGCCCGAGGAGCCGTCCGGCGCCCCCGCCCGCTGCCGGGCCCCACGAGCCCCTCTCAGGACCGGTGCTCACCCACGCCGGCGGCGCCGCCGCCTCTTCCTCGCGCAGCGCTGCCCAGGCTCCCAGCAGCCGCGGCGGCGGCGGCGCCTCCGAGACACAGACCCGGGTTTGTTCAAAATCACGCGCCCCGCGCCATTCCGCCGCCGCATCCCATAATACGCCGGGCCCGCCCCGCCCGCGGCCCCGCCCCCCCGCCCGCGGCGGCCTCCGCCCCGCCCCTTCCGAGGCCTCTCCCCGCCCCCTGGCAACGCGCGCTCGCGTCATTCCGCCGGGCTCCGCGGACGCTCTCGGGGTCACGTGACACGCGAGTAGTCACGGAAGGCTCCATCTGCAGAAGTTCGGGGGACTCCCGGCTCAAGCCTTCTCTTCTCTTCTTGTGGCGAAGTCGGTGCTTGATGCGCGATTTCTAACATCCCCCCACCTTTTGGATGTTCCCGAGTTAGCAAAGGATCAATATTTACAAATGCTAAATCTCTTCCTTGTTCAGATTCCTTCTGAATATGTCGCTGACAGCCTTTGGGAGGCCACAAGGAGTTAAAAACTTATTTTGACAGAGACTTTCAGTAGTTTATATTGCAATACAACGTACACTATTTCTAATACTAAATCTAAGTGTGGAGTCGGCACTAACATCAGTGAACAATTGCTTTGTGTGAGATGAACTACAAGATGAACACATTGAAAAATATCCAGAAGGAAAGCTGAAGCAGCGAGGCACGGTTCTAAGTGCTAAAGCGGGCTGCGTGGGTCCGCTTGACACACAGGTGGGCGCTCACTGAGGAGGGAGGCTCCTGTCGCCGTGGAAACGGCGATCGCTTTAGATCCAGTCGTTTTAACTTCTAGCGCCTTCATCTACGAGAGTATAAAGTGGATTCCTTCCCCATCTACAGAATAATAGCCTCTTCCTAGGAGTCTAAAAGTAAATTAAATGAGAAGAGCCAGTCTCCGCCTCACAGGTTACATTTTGTCAGGCGGTTCCCGAGACCTGCCAGCTCAAACTCAACAGTGCTGGGTAGTTCGCAGAGCCTCGACAGCCGGACCGTCTGCTGTGCGCGAGGCGGTGAGAACACTGACTGGAGTGTGCAGGTTTTGCTAGGAATCGGTAGCTTGAGCCCAGTCTGGGAGAAGCACTGAGGATTTGTGTATGAAATCTCCAGGGTTATGGGATCGATCGGTGATACTGTGGATAACTCTGCAAGGAAGAACAGTGAGACAAGATACCCAAATCCAGTTGGATTTATAGGAGGACAAAGAATCCCCCCAAAGGGAGAGAATTTCTCTGTTCTTTTCCCCAAAGGCTACCATAATTCTGATACCAAAAACCCAAGACTATACCAACCCCCCAAAAAATCCTCCATTCTCACCATGATTTTGTTAAAAAGACAAATATAGTATTCAAATTATATCAAATCCAGCAATGTGGTAATAATTCACGCTATGATAAAGTATTGTTTACTCCAAAAATGGTACTTTATTTATTCATTTATTTATTTTACTTTTTTGAGACAAGAGTCTTGCTTTGTAATTCAGGCTGGTCCTGAACTCAGCCTCAAACTCAGCAATCCTCCTGCCTCTGCCTCCCGAGTGCTGGGATTACAAGTGTGAGCCAGCACACCTGGCACTGTGGTGTGTGGTATTGATTGCTGGTGGGCATGAGTCTCCATGCCCGGCATTGTTGTATGTTATGTGGTTACTGGGATTGAACCTGGGCCCTTGCGCTTGCAAGGCAGGTGCTAGAACCACTGAACTAAATCCCTGGCCCAAGGAATGGTACTTTAATGTTTAAAAAAGTCTACTCAAAATTTATTCAAGGAGAATAACCAAATGATATTTTCTAGAGATGGCTTAGAGATGTCAACAACTATTTTCAGTTTTTAAAATTTTTATGAAATGAAAAATAAAATTGTTTTGTTCATTGAGTCAATATACTTACCTAAAAAATAACAGCATCTGGGCGTGGTGGCTTACACCTGTAAAACCAGCACTTGGGAGGCAGAGGCAGGATTGCAAGCAAAAACTTGTTTAAAACAAAAAACAAACCATCATCATTATACCTTACATTGAAATAGTGGAGGCCTTCCTATTTTGACTAGAGATTCTTTGTCAAGTACCTAACAAGGATTTAGCTCAGTGGTTCCAGTGTCTGCCTTGCAAGTGCAAGGGCCGAAGTTCAAAATAGTACCAGGCATGGTGGCTAGTAATCTCACCACTCCAGAGGCAGAGGCAGGAGGATTGCTGTGAGTTCGAGGCTGAACTCAGAGGCCAGCCTGAACTATAAAAGGCAAGACCTTGTCTCTAAAAAAAAAAAAAAAAAAGAAAAGAATACAGAGATAGACTGGCTGTTATTTAATATTTTTGGGAGTGTCCAAGCTAAATCTAATTAAATTAAATAAGAAAAAAGAATAAGAGTACCACAGAGGGTGGCAAACTCTTATAATCCCAGGACTGGAAAGTTGAGCAGGTCAATTGCCAGTTGGAGACCAATCCCAAAAACTTAAAAACAAAATCTTTTTTAAAGGACTGAGGATGTAACTCAGTGCAAGTGCTCTGGGTTCAATCCTCAGTATTAACAAAAAGAGAAAAAGGTGTCAATACTGGAAAAAGAAACTAACTGGTTCTAATTAAAAATAGTCATAAGAGTTCAGATTGCTTTGGCATCAGGGTCAAATTGCTGGCCCTGAAGATAAATAGCTATAGAACTTAGGCAAATTCTTTGATGGCCTCATCTGTAAATTGGGGATAGTACATATACCATAAGGTGTTGTGACATTTAACAAGGGAATATGTATAAAACAACACAGTGGGGGATTTAGCTCAGTGGTTCTGGCGCCTGGCTTGCAAGCTCAAGGGCCTGGGTTCGATCCCGGGTACCACATACCATACTGGGTGTGGAGACTCACTCACCCCAGCAGCAATCAGTACCACATACTACAGTGCCGGGGGGAGGCAGAGGCAGGAGGATTGCTGTGATGTGAGTTGGAGGCTGAGCTCAGGGCCAGCCTGAACTACAAAGCGAGACCCTGTCTCAAAAAAACCCACAACATTTTAAAAACTACATTAAAATCTAACCTTTTTTTCTTTCACACAACATCTGTACTGTCTTTCATACAAGAATATTTGCTTTACATTTGCACAATGCTATTCCCAAATGAAGTTAAAAACTAAAAACCTTCATCAATTATTCATTCATCATCTACTGAATTCCATGTAACCTGTAAGGCTTTGGGAATAAAGTGAAGAATATGACCGAGCTCCTGCATGTGCTGGGGACCTTTAGTGGTGGGCCTGTTCCCTACTACCTGGTCTGATGACTTTGGCCACCTGTAGTTCTCAAGCAACTCAGGAGGCTAATGTGGTTGTGGAACTCATTGGTCCTTTTTTTTTTTTTTTTTTTTTTTGCAGTACCAGGGATCAAACTTGGGCCCTTGTGCTTCCAAGGTAGGTGCCATACCGCTTTAGCTAAATACCCAGCCCTGACCTGCTCATTTTAAAGACAGGAATATGAAGAAGGTAAGACTTAGAATTCTTACAAATCAGTCCAAAATATATCAATGGGCACTTACGCACCTTGTACATACACAGATGCAAAGCATAGACTAGTTAATAAGATTGTCTTCTGTAGGCTAGTTTCCAAAAGATAATTCCTAAGTTCCCATGTTCATAAATTCACTTAATAGAAGTTCAAGATTTCTCAATACCAGCAGTCATCGGACATGTAAGAGTAATTTTCAGCCTAACTTCTTTTTCATTATCGTACAGTACAACAGGCCCATAATCCCTTATCAACAATTTCAAAATCCAAAAAGCTTTGAAAACTGAAAAGTTTCTGGAAGTTTTGGTGAATTCACTTAGCAGCCACACTGGCCCAGTATGACATAAGACCTTGACATTATGTATTCTGTTTGATGTCATTATCCACCATCAAAGTATGGATGTATTTGTGGAGTTTGAATATGATCGTAGGAGTTGACAGGAACTTTCTAACCTGATGAGAATATTTTTTTGTTGTTTTGATTGAGAGTTTGGCTTTGGGTTTTAGCGTTTTGCCTTTTCATCATCTCGTCTTATGTCGTCTGCTCTTTCTCTCTTCTGTCTTCTCTCTTGCTCTGTGTCCCAGCTGGTCTAACACCCCAGGGCTCAGGTCACCTTCCTGCCCCTTCCTTCCCCCAGGCAGCTGACACCTCCATTCTGTCCTCTCACTCCTGGCTGGTGAAATTGTTCTCACCCTTGATTATAGGGGTGGCTGCACAAGGACTCAGCTCATTGGGAAAACTAATATGGAAAATTAATGTTAATTATTAATATATTTATAAGAAAAACATTTAGAATTAGAATTGCTTTTAGAAAAAAAAAGCACCAAGTTCCCTACAAATGTGCATTAGATGAGGTGCTAAAGTTGCTTTTAAAACAAAAATGTAAGTTTTTAAAATGATTTTTGCATATATTTCTTCAAAATCCAAAATATCCTTCATCTAAAACATAATTAGACCTAAGGAGTTTTTCTTGGGGGTAGCAAGTACTTAATGGTTTTGTATAAGAGAATGTACACTGGGGGGCCGGGGATATAGCTCAGTGGTTCCGGCGCCTGTCTTGCAACGCACGAACCCGGTTCGATCCCGCTAAGCTCATAACAATACTGGGTGTGGAGACTCACCCCAGCAGCAACCAGTACCACATACCACAGTGCCGGGTGTGGTGGCTCACGCCTGTAATCCCAGCACTCGGGAGGCAGAGGCAGGAGGATTGCTGTGATGTGAGTTGGAGGCTGAGCTCAGGGCCAGCCTGAATCACAAAGCAAGACCCTGTCTCAAAAAAGAAAAACCTTAAAAAAAAAAAAAGAGAATGTACACTGGTATCGCTTTGAACAAAACACAATTCCGTCCCCATATATAATATGATTATAAGGTCAACTGTCCCCAAAATAAAAGCCAACCACTAAAAACATCTATTAAGTGTTAAGGGTTTTAGTTATCATTCCTCTGGCATTAAGATTTCTTCCTCTCTTGCAGTTGCTTCTCTTTGTTTATCAGAACATGCCCTATAACAGTGTTGGCAAACCTGTGGCTTGCATGCGACAGCAGGCATCCAGAGCCCTCTGTCAGCCCTTGAGCCCAGCCACCCCAGCATGGCCCCAGCTGTCGAGCACCGGATAACAGCACACACAGGGGCTGTGTGCATGCTGGGGAAGACATCCTGGCACCAGACACCAGTAGCAGAAGACTTGAGTGCTGGCGTGTATTGCTTTCAAACTAATGAAATATGAGCCAATGTTTGCGAGATCATCAGCCATTTCAACAGCAGAGATCACATTAATTGTGCAAAAGCTCATCAATTGCAAACTTTCATCTCTCAATAAAAAGCTATTTGTATCACTGAAAGCTCTGTATTGTCTTTAAGACAAAAGGTATAAATGTATAAGTTGGTTTTTCTAAAATAGAACTTCAGTATTCAGGTTTAATTGCAGTATTGGACTTAGTGATAAATAAGTGGGTTTTGGGGTGCAGTTGGGGTACTCGGTCTCTTAAAGTTTCACTATTGCTGCCTAGTGTTCTGATGTTCTTTTCTTGTGGTTAGGGATGGGGTTTCCCTAGGAAGAAGTAGATGCTGATAATGTCAGTCATCCTGAAGGCCCTTGTCTTGAAACTGGATGTGGGAGTGTGAAAGAAGGGCCAGGACTGAGAAGAAAGAAAGTCATCCCCACTTCCCAGCCATGCTCTTTCGGAGCCAGATCCACATTGTTCAAGGATCATGCCCTTCTTTTTTTCTCAATAGGAATTCATCTGCCCACAGAGAACATAAAAACTAGATAGAATAGATAGAATTTTTTTTTAACTTAGGTTTTTTGAGACAGGTTCTCACTTTGTAGTTCAGGCTGGCCCTGAGCTCAGCCTCAAACTCATGTCACAGCAATCCTCCTGCCTCTGCCTCCCGAGTGCTGGGCCTGGCATTGTGGTATGTGGTACTGGTTGCTGCTGGGGTGAGTCTCCACACCCAGTATTGTATGTGGTTACTGAGGATCGAACCTGGGTCCTTGCGCTTGCAAGACAGGCACCGGAACCACTGAGCTAAATCCCCGGCCCAGAATAGATAGAATTTTTAATATAAAATATCTGGAATTTTTTTCATAACCTAAAGGAGAAGTCATTTATTTTTCTCAGGAATGTTCATAGATCCAAGGAAGCTTAACAAGGCTGGATTGGAGCTCCAATCCAATCTTTCCCATAGATCTTAACTTTGGTGTCAAACTATCTAGGACACACTCCTTTTTCTCGTGGCTCATGGGAACACAAGAATATTGAATGGAAACATGTCTTTTTAACTTCAACTCCAAACAACTGGCACACTGTCACGTCTGCCCACATTACACTGATTTAAACAAGCCTAGCTTTAGTAAGGTGGAAGATATACAATCTACTCAAGTGAGAGGTGCTGCAAAGCTCCAGACAAAGGATTTAGAGGAATGATTCCACTACTAAGAGGGAGTAACAAAGGGAGAGTGCTGATCCAAGTCACCACACGATGCTGCACCTGCCTTGCCAGTGCGAAGTCCTGAGTTCAATCCCTGGTATAGAAGAAACAACAACCAAAACCAAAAAACTCACCAGAGATGACCGTGAATACCTCTCACATGTGACTGGTACAGCTGCAACATAGTAGAAGGTGCGTACATCAGCGTCTCAAACTCTCTATGAAAATACCCCTCTCTTTGCTACAGAAAAAAACCCTTAGTCCTACATAAATCCTTATGCCCATATAACATTAACCTCTCTGTCCAGTCAAACTGCCATTTCTTGTTCCTCTAATATAACAATTCTAGAGCTGGTACGTTGAACACACAAAGCCACCCATAAAGCTAACTGCTACATGGGTGGCACTTAGGAGTCCTAAGTTTGTAGTAACTAGACTGCTTTCCACCATAAGCCAGGAAGTCCAAGGAAAAGTATTTGATGGGTCTCATAACCAGCTTTATAAAATAAATAGTATAAAACTATTGTTCTCTTAATTTATTTTCCAGTTCTCTTCTAGGGTAATTCTTTGAAGGTGTCATCAAAGATCCTCACTGAAGTCTCCTCTCCATGCCTCCATCTTCAGGCTTTGCCTTTGGTCCTGTGCTTGCTTTCTCTATGGGTTATGTGTTATCATAGACATTCTGCCAGTAGCCACAGGGGAAGTGTTCTTTCCATACTCCTCATTAATAGCAAGTTAAACTTGTTCCCAGTGTCCCCATCATGATGCACTGTGAGACCTAGACCATGTGGATTCTTAAACCACTAACCAAAAAGTAAAATCTCAATTAAGGCTCCTGGACTGAGTCCACCCCATTTCTTGCTTTGTTCAGCCCACAGGCTAAGAACATTTTTGTTTTTTGAGACAGGGTCTCACTATGTAATTCAGGCTGGCTTTGAACTTACTAGCCCAGGCTGGAATCAAACTCCTAGAGATTTTCCTGCCTGGGCCTCTCAAGCGCTGTGTGCGTGTGACACCACACCTAGCTTGGCTCGTTTACATTTTTAAAGGGCTGGAGAAGAACAAGCAGCAACGTGAAAAAAACCATCATGTGTGGCCCATAGGCTAACATTTTTAGTATAGTATTTGGCCTTCTACAGAAACTATTTGCAGACCCTCTCTAGATCAATCACGATTCACCATAAAAAGTGAGCAAAGCCTTACACTTCCTGAATACACTTCCCATAACGGGTCTGCAGTAGCAACTCTATGTAATTTCTGTCTGCTCTTCGCAGTCCTTGATTTAATCTTATTAGCCATCGCTGAATGATCCCATGATTCAACTCAACGGAGACAAATTAACAGGAGCCATAATGTCCACTGTGTTCTAAAACATTATGGGAAAACAGTGGCCATTTGTTTCTATTACAAGAGGACAATAATTAGTGGCTAATCACCAAGGGAAGATGAATTTCAAGGGTTGTGTTAATCACTTTTGTTTCTGAGACAAAATTCCATGTTTATTTAGCTCGCAGTTTGTAGGGATTTTAGTTCAGAGTGGGCTGGCTCCAGGGCAAGGTGGTATGGCAAAGGAGAAACAGTTAATGAAAGGCAGAAGGCAGCAACGCAGCAAGCAAAAAAGCCACAAGCAACAAGCAGTGACAGCAGCAACTCTCTTCCTGTCCCTTATAATCTATCCCCGCTACTCTTAGGGCAGATAGTACACATGGCCAAGGTGGGGCACCATTATTGTAGCGTCATACTATGAATCAATGCCAGCACTATATCCTTAATCCCAGCATCACACCCTCTAGATCCAGCCAGCTCCAAAAAGCCCCACCTATGAACACAAGGCTTTGGGGGACATCTAGACACAAAACCTAACAAGGGTGCACTATAGAATGTCAAGTCAAGACTCTTTCTCTTGCACAGCCAACCTGCCACTCCTTGTCCTCTGGATTGCATTATTTTAAACTCTAGCTGTCCTTAAGATCATCTCTTTATCTTTGGTGCTAGAATGTTGTGTGTGTATATGTGTGAATATTTCATCGTTGGAAGGGTTTTCTAAGGTTCCCTGGATGTATGGTTTGATAGCTTACATAATCGTTGGAAAATTCTGTGCTATGATTTTTTTTTTAAATGTTTAAAAAATTTTAGGTGGTATTATCTCTTTAATCCCTTTTTTCTGTCATCTTGTTTCTTCTTCTTAAATTCTGTCACTGTGTGTGACTTGAGTGTCTCCCAAGGTTCAGCCACATTACCTTGGTCCCCCAAGGAATACTATTGGAGAGAGTGGGACCTTTGGGATATCAAACCTAGTGGGAGATTCTTGTATGGGATGGTCCCTGCATAATCCCTCGGCAGTTATTGTAGTAATCCTTTAGGTTTCCAAGAGAGGATTGTTACAAGAGGAACAAACATTCCTTATTAATAGGAGGCTGAGCCAAGAAGATCTCTTGAACCCAGGAGTCTGGTATCTGCCTGGGCAACGTAGCAATCCCTCACCACTTACATACATATACTACATAGATCATACATATGTACATACACAAAAGGAGAAAATCTGGCCCCACACATTTTTTTCTCTGCTTTCTGGCTTGAGACGTACATGTAATTTCCATTCACCAGGAGGTACTCACTAAAACCAAGCTAATGCAGGCCGCATGCACTAAACCTTCAATACTATGAGCTACAAGACATATTCTTGATGATGGTTGCTTCTGGTGTTTCAGTGCAGTGACATACAGCTGACTAATCAGGCTCCAATTACATATGTGTCAGATCAACTCTTAAAACTCTCTTCTTTCCTTCCCTACTCTTTCCCCCCATTATGTTCATAATGTGCATTATTTCTATTGACCTATCTTTAAGTAACCTGATTCTTTCCTTATGTTATCTGTGGTGCTAGAGATCAAACCCAGACCCTAGGGCATGCGAGGCTGGTGCTGTAACACTGAGCTACACCCTCGGCCCCTACCTTCTTTCCTTCACTGTCTTGAGTCTACTCATGAGTTCATGGAAGACATTTTTTTTCCTCTTTCAACATGACTTTATTTTCAACATTTTGCTTTTACATTTTCTTTTACTTTCTTCCTCTTTGTATTCACTGATGCTGTCTGCATGCAGAAGCTTTAAGATATTAATCACTGCTTTCTTAGATTCCTTGTCTGACAGTTCTGAAACCATTAGATTACTTTGTTTTTTGACAGTAGGGAGTGTGTGTGCGTGTGTGTATTTCTCACGTTAGTAATTGCCAATGAAATACTGGATCGCAAGTGTACACAAGAGACTGAAGTATTATTATTTACACTCAAATATGGTTCATCATCTCTGTTAGCCTGTTTGTGTGAAAGTTTGAGGTCTGTCACTTAGTTTGAGTGTGCTGTTGCTATGGTTACCTTCAGAGCACCATCATCTTCAAATTCCTTTAGCGTTATTCTGAGGGTATGGTGGCGGGGGCTTGTTTTCTCCTTGGGGCTCTTGCAATTTTAAGTCTCCTGAGCTCCTGGACTGCTCTGCAAGCTCCTCTTCTTCTCTCAAAAGGAAATGGTGTTAGTTGGTGTTTGACAGGCCGGCTCAGTGTGGAGGGCAGGGCTGTAACCGGAGAGGGCTTTCTGTCATCTTGTGCCTGCTTCAGTATTAGATGGGTTCTCTGCCCCTGGGCCTTAGGTGGAGCTTCCTCAGGATTCTGAACATCAACCAGGACATGACCGTTAGTGGTTTCTGTACTCTTCTTCAGGAGTAGAAGGATTTTTATCTTTTCCTATTCCTCCACCCGCAGTGGCCTCCATTTGTCCCCAAGGTGGAGGTTTGCTGCCCCCTCTCTTGCCATCAACAATTTAAGTCTTTTGTTTCTTAGGGATAGGGTCAAGGCATCATGTTTTTCCTGCAGTGGCAGCTACTGCTCCCCTCTAGGCTTGTCCTCTGCCAGGACACTTTCTTGTGCCCTCCAACTTGCTCCCAGTCTATGGCATGGGGGGCACAGGCTGTTCCCAGAGGGCTCCACGCACACCAGCTTATGCTGCCTTTAGTGCTTTGTTTAATAATTTCGCTGGTTTCTGCTTTCCTGTGTGTACAGCGGCGCCATGTCCTCTCCAAGCTTTGCCACAGATAAACCCTTGCTTGCATCTTGCCTCTATATTTATTTATTTATTTAGAGACAGAGTCTTGCTATGTACTTCACACTGGCCTTAAACTCACTATGTAGTCCAGGTTGGTCTCAAACTCATGCTGATCTTCCTGCCTCACTGCTGGAATGAAAGGCATCCACTACCAAATCTGACATCATTTAGAAGCACCCATCTTTCCTCTGATCTTATGCCAGTTGCTTGCTCTGCAACTTCAACTCTCAGTCAGGCTCTGTATTACAATTTAATTGATTGTAAAATCAAGTCATTATTACTGTTGTGGGAGCAATGCTCTCCCTCACTTTTTGTACCTAGGCAGAATCAGGAAAGCCTCCCAGTGATATTTTATTAGGAGACTCTGAGGGTCTCTATTGTTGGACCACTATGTGCAATGTTTATTACAGTTTTTACCCAGGACAACTTTCTACTTGCTGTCCTAACTCACTTCCACCTTGTCCTCCTGCTTAATTTGTAATTCTCGGGTCACTGTCTGCTTCCCCTTGTTGATGGCAGATTTAGAACATCTTGTCCTCTTCCACCATCATTTCCTACTCAACCTCTGGACTGGAGCATTCTTTGATTTAGTGCCAAAGCGAGAGAAGAGAAACATCAGGAACATTAAGCTTAATGATGCTGGGATTTTCTAGATCTTCTATCTACCAATTTGCTTCTATATTCAGTTTTTTTAACTTTGTGTGTTGCTTGGGATGAAGAGTTCACACTGAGCTATATTCCCAGACCATAGATCCCAGCTACTAGAGATCGCTTGAACATAAATAAGTATACAGATGCATGAATATACACACCTAAGACTAAGTTAGCCACACACAAGGGCATGGGACAAAACATAGTTCTATTTCCCTTTCCAACTGAGTGAAATGCAGAGACAGGTCATAAGTAGATAGTTGGTTGAATTTGGGTAAACCCATCTTCCCTTGTACCCCACACTTGTATCAACATTTGACACGTTTCTGTCAACTCCTGCCACTTCCTAGGAAACTCATCCTCTTCTCCATTGTTCTTTCCCCAGACATCTTCTCTATTCTATCACCAGAAATTATTTTTGTCTGATTTATAACTTCATGTAGAGATGAACCCTGGTTGTGTGTGTATGTGTATAGATGTAGATATAGATATAGATATAGATATAGATATAGATATAGATATTTTTTTGAGACAGAGTCCTGCTTTGTAGTTCAGGCTGGCCCAGAGCTCACTATGTAGCCCAGGCCAGCCTCAAACTCACAGCAATCCTCCTGCCTCTGCCTCCTGAGTGCTGGGATTACAGGCCTGAGTTACCATGCCCAGCACTGTGGTATGTGGTTCTGATTACTAGTGGGCATGAATAACCAGGCCTGGCACTGTTGTATGTGGTTACCAGGGATGAACTTGGGACCTTGTGCTTGCAAGGCAGGCTCTGGAACCACTGAGCTAAATCCCCAGCCCCATGGCATATAATTTACTTGAATGTACACAAAAAGTAAGTGAAATATAGCAACATAACTGGGAAGTATGGCATAGGGGGTACATTAAAGTTTCCTTAGGTAGAATATTCTATATATCAAAGTATACACTGTCCTCAGAATCTCTTACCCTTAATTCTCAGACTGTGGCCCCGAAAGTTCCTCTTTCTATTTATTTGATTGTTGAAGTTAAGTCAGGGTGAGCTGTGGTTGTGGGCCCTCTAGGCATGGTTGGCTTGATTTCTTCTATGGCAGACTAAAAATAAAACCAGGAGATATAAACAAGTTATCAGAAGTATGACAATGTAAAGTTAGACATGAGACTTGAGGTAGTTGAGGGGGTTAAGTTGACCAAGGACATCTGATAATTTGCCTTAAATTTATATTTATTCCTCAAAATTTTGAGTTTGTTGAGACATAGATAAAGCTTTCTTAAAGACTGTAGAGTGTCCATATCCAAGGTTATATTTTCATGTATTGTTCCTTGGATATGTTTTTATAACATTCTCAAGAATAAAAAATTGATTATAAAGTAAAGGAGTTACAAGAATCGAGTAATATTATAATGATATATGTGGTTTTATTATAACTGTAAGCTCTCAATTTGATTCAACTATAGCAAAGTAGTCTATAAGACACAACTTTGAGATTGTAACTTTGTATCTATAGCATCTTGATTTTGGGGGCTTCATCATCAGTTTTAGTCTAATAATCTACCTAATGTGCTTTCTGGACAGAATGGGTGAAAGCAACACAAGAAACAACTACATTAAAAATCAGTTATACTGAGCCGGGGATTTAGCTCAGGGTTTCCAGTGCCTGCCTTGCAAGTGCAAGCA
Source organism: Petromus typicus (assembly GCA_004026965.1). Lineage (NCBI taxonomy): Eukaryota > Metazoa > Chordata > Mammalia > Rodentia > Petromuridae > Petromus > Petromus typicus. Next base: position 35,951 of record PVIR01015685.1, read on the forward strand.
AGGGTTTAGGTTCCATCTTGGTAACCATATACAACAATGCCGGGTGTGGAGACTCATGCTCACCAGCAATCAGAACCACATACCACAGTGCTGGGCATGGTGGCTCACGCCTGTAATCCCAGCACTCGAGGTAGATGCAGGAGGATTGCTGTGAATTCAAGGCTGAGTTTAGGGCCAGCCTGAACTACAAAAGTGAGACCCTGTCTCAAAACAAAAGCAAAAACAAACAAACAAAAAGAAATCAGTAATACTAAGAAAGGGTGTGTTGGTTTATGTGTGTAATCCCAGCACTCTTGAGGCAGAGGCAGGAGGATTGCCATGAGTTGGAGGCTAGCCTGTACTACATAGTGAGTTCAGGACCAGCCTGAACTACAAGCAAGAACCTGTCTCAAAAAAAATAAATAAATAAAACAAACAAACAACTAAAAAACTAAAAAAAATTGATAATAATAAACAAACTGTTCTGGAGATAATCAGTCTTATGATTTCTTTAGCTTTCTGTATAACATGATCTACCACGGACTATAAAAGATGTAATACTGAAATATAGGGCCAAGGTTCTGTTAAATTTATTGGTATCCATATCTGTGTTTTAGGATTAATAAGGTCTTACTAAGACATCTCCAGTTTTTTGTTTTTTGGGATTTTTTTTTTTTTTTTTGAGAGACAGTGTCTTGCTTTGTAGTTCAGGCTGATCCTGAACTCAGCTTCAAATTTACAGCAATCCTCCTGCCTCTGCCTTCTGAGTGCTGGGATTGCAGATGTGAGCCATCATGCCTGGCATTGTGCTATGTGGTTACCGGGGCTGAGCTAAACCTCCCCTCCCCCAGTTTTAATATGACTTGCGGTACCTTTTCTATTACCAAGAGAGGTTTGATTTTACCCTATAGTTCTAAAGAAACACATATTGTAAATATTTATTAAAATTCTGCTAGTGTTATTTTTTCTAACAAGATATAAGTTCTTAAAGTATGAGTTTATACTTTTGTGTGACAGAATAAGTTAAGGTGAGTTTCTATATAGTCTTTGTATAGGTCTAGGTTTGCTGTTAATAATACCCTGTGGTAATGGTGGGCCAAATCTTGTGCCCTCTTAAGTGAGGTGGCCTTTAGGGAGGATCAATTTAGTTGATATCTTAATGTTCTTCAATAATACATCTTGCCACTTGGAAGCATTATTGCTCCTTCTCTGCAGGGTTCCCTGAAGTCCTCAAACAGTAAGTTCACATTGTCTCATACTCATCTTTTGTCCCCTAGTCCTTTATAAATATCCCAAGGAAGAGGATATATCCATTTGAATAATTTTCGCAAATTGGACAAACCTTACAGAAAGGAACATCAGAAGCAAAAGAATTAATAATTGTTGTAGGGAGTAATCCTATTGGAAAAATTAATTGAACAATTGGGACTATGACTGGACTGGGCTTTCCTGCCTGCAGACCAGGTATGGCATACCTGCACCTGAAGACTTGACTCTTTGTCTTCTGGGAACAAAGACTGCAATGGTAACACATGCTGTGCTGCTCCAGGGGAGGACTGCACTAGGACCTTCTTCTACATAATTCCTCATTGTGCTAGGATGTAAAAACACACTGCTTCTGAGTGACCTGTTACATTGCTTGGTCCCACTGTATTGCATAAAAGGTGTGGCAAGCTCAGGTCTGTTGTCTTTGCTACAGAGTAGTATGGATCAGGCCTAGGCTCAGCTTCTTCTCTAAGCCTCATTTCTGCCTATTTATTAATTATTTCACCATGTGCCATTAGACTCACAGAAGACTAGAACTTAATACAAAGGTTCTAGTTACATCCCCTTCCCCTGTTTCCTACAACTTGTGCCTGACACATTAATAGATCCAAGGCCTAAAATAATTAGTTGTCGATGATCACATGCCCACTAATATAGGGGGCTAACAAGTAGGTAGTAATTGGACT
>PVIR01015686.1:0-37763 GCA_004026965.1 Petromus typicus
GAACCACTGAGCTAACTCCCCGGCCCTGCATTTCTTTTTTTAAAACCTTGAAAATCATTAGCAATTCCAGGAACAATTTGCTCTTGATTTAGAGAGAACTTCTTGACTAATCAGATTGTCCTTCTGACAACTTCATCTTCTGCTTAGAGAAGGTATTTTAATATTTGTGTAAGAAAGTGTACTGACATAAAAGGAAGAACTGGTATAGTCTGACTTTTGGGAAGAGTGTCTCTTCAGTTCTGGGTGTGGTGAGTACAGTATTCTACTGCATTTACCTTCGTGTCCATCATTCCCTCTGTGACTTCTCCCATCTCTGAAAGGATGGCCAAAGAATCTGGCAGTCCATATTTTGCTCCAGACTTAGGTTTATCACTACAAAATTCACTCTATAGAGAAAAAAGAAATAGAAAATAACATATTACATAATATCCTGTTAGGCACAAATAATTTGTCCCATTTCAAAACAGTCAAAACCAGACTGATATGATTGCCTTATGCTATGAAGCTGAACATCTATGTAATTAAGAAAGTTTCTAATATATCTGAGTGGAAATAAGTTGACATACCAGATCTTGCATCTCCTTCTGCAGTCGCACCAAAGCCTTTCGTGTGCCAACAGCAAATACATATGTATCCATATCTTCATCATTCATAGTTACTTTTATTTGCTTCGAAAACAAACAACACACAGAAGAAACAAAAAACTTATTTGTTGGCTTCTGTGGTAGATCGATTTCAAATAGCCCTTAATATTCTTCCTTCTCTTATATACACCCTTCCTTTGCAGGGGACTTGTAAATATGATAGGATAGCAATCCTACACCTACACTGTGATAAGGCAGAAGGTTCTTTATGAGAGAAACCTGAGGATGGATTCTGGAGCCAAGTGTGGTTCCTAGACGACAGGGTGGCAACTGTAAGCTAATGGGGATCTACAACCATAAGAAACAGAATTCTGCTAACAACCTGAACAACCTTGAGAAGAAACCTTCAAGAAGGACCACAGTCTGCTGATACTTTAATTTCGGCCTGAATGAGCTGAGCATTTCACGTATCCCTGTTATCTCATATTTTGGGAGGCTAAAACAGGAGGATAAAGTTGGAACCTAACTTAGTGAGATGGTGTTTCAAAAAAGGGCTGGGACTGTATCTCTGTATAAAGGCCTGGAATTCAATCCACAGCATGCAAAAATACATATATAAAAATATTTCCGAGTAAACGATCTAGTTAGCTAATTCATCATTCTAGATTACTTTTATAGAAACCGTGAGATAATAAGTGGGTGTTAAGCTGTTAACTTATAATTTGTTACAGTTATAAAATATTATCCATGACAGATGTGGAACTGCACGCCTGTAATCTCAGCACTAGGGAGGCAGAGGCAGGAGGATTGCTTCGAGTTCAGGGCCAGCCTGAACCACATAGTGAGACTCTGTCTCAAAAAAAAAAAGTTATCCATATAAAATGTTATCCACACGTGAGTCAAAAAATCAGGAATAAACCAGACCCAAATTGGGCAGTGCAGCATAAAAAATACTAGTTATATTTTTGTCTCAGGTTTCTGGCATAGAACTCCTAAGACCTTTAGAATTTCCTGAATGATAGGAGTCTTTTGTTAGTGATCACTAACTTCTTTCTAACACAACTGAGTTTACAATAATGCAATAACTTAAGATGATCCCTAGATGGTCTCAGAAATGGAGAAGCCAGAGAAAAAACTGATACTTAGAGAGTCAAGACTTAAGTTCTACTCAAGACCTCTGGAGATGAGACAGAGGATGAAGACTGTACTCTAGAAAAAATCCTAACATAATTCAGGGAGCTTCGAAGTTGGGGAAGTCAACTTGCGGGAAGGATGGTGTGCTTGAAGAAGTATGAAGGAGCTCCGTGTACCAATCTTCTCATATTTCGCGCAAAGGCTCTTATTTGGCTATCTCTGAGCGTTGTTTTATATAGGAAAAGCTCATTTCAGCTCACTGAGTTGCATCTTTAAAAACAAGCCAATAAACATAAAGTCCCCTCCACATGGAGTCACTGCAACCAATTGGCCAACCTACAGGAGACAGTTGGAGACCCTTGATTTACACTCAAGTCAGTCAGAAGTGTGTATGTGTGCTGTGATACAAGTGGCCTGGGATTTGTGACTGCCTCTGAGGTAGGGGCATTTCACGGACTCAGGCCTTCAACTTGTGGGATGTGAAGCTAACTCCAGGTAGCCAGGAAGTGAAATGAATTGCTGAACATCAGGCGGGTATCCAGAGTATCCAAGAACTGATGGCTAGTATAAAGCAGGTAAACAATTATACCTTGCATTGGGCCAGAGATATAAAGTTATAGCTGAGTCTGATCTAATAAAGAATGACCTATTTCCAGGATAATTATATTTTTTAAATGTTTGGATTAAATCAATATCACTACATGGAGGATGTGAGATGTTAATGTAGGGAAAGACCTGGCAAGATGGCAGGTATACATTTTCGGTTCTTCCATCATTAACGAGATATTACACTAAGCAACATCTTCAATAGAACCTAGCAAAAAGTAAGAAAAGCAAATAAAAATAAAGAACTGTGTATATATAGCAGCTGTTTCTCTACTGAGGCACAGCAAAGATTAAATCTATTGCAGGAGAGAATAGAAGATGATTAAAACAATACAGAAAACTTTTTTGGAGAGGAGAGCCTTGCTATATAGCCTAGGATGGCTTGAATTTATAATTCTCCTGCCTTGTTCTCCCAAGTGCAGGGATTACAGGAATGTGCCATCTTCTCCAGCTATCAGCTACTAAAAATTAATTCCTACAAGTAAATGGATAAGGATGCCAGGGATTTAGCTTAGTGGCATTCACCTGTCTGACAAGCTCAAGGTTCTGAGTTTGATCTCCAGAATTAAACAAGGAAAAAGAAAAGAAAAAGAAAAATTAAAAAAAAAATAGATGGATAGGGAGGATTCAGCAATTGTCTCTTCCCCTTGTGCTAAAGGGGATTGAGCCTAAGGCCTCTGGACTCAGCTGCATCCTTGGTCACATTTTGAGTCAGCATTTTAAAAAAGTCATTAAGTTGTCCAGAGCTCAAACTTTTAATCCTTCTGTCTTCTAGACTGCAGGTGTGTCACCACATCTAGAATGCCCTTTCTTGCTACCTAGTAGGACATTTGGTGGGAGAAATATAGGAGCCAATCTTCCATATTAATTGATAAGAGCTCTAAAATGTAAAAGAGTAAGCCAAGCCATCCGTGGCCATTATTAAAAAATACTGAAAGATAAAGATTTACATCCAGCCAGGCACAGCAGTGTACTCTTGTAATCCCAGCACTCAGGAAGCTGAGGTAGGAGGATTGCCTGAGTTCAAGGCTAGCTTGAAATACATAGCAAAGCTCTGTCTCTTCCTGCAAGAGAGATTTATAACTAGATCTGACATTTTTAAAGTGAGCTTCCAGCCAAAACTACCCCAAAGTATCTATTATATTACTAATGCAGCAGTTAGTAAGCAAAAACTACTCTTTGTACACTGACATACATTCACCTATCTCAAGTTTTCCTATTTTAAATAAAAGAAGAAACTCTCCCATATACTTTTGCTTCTTTTTTTTTTTTTGAGACAGGGTCTCACTTTGTGGTTCTGGCTGGCCCTGAGCTCAGCCTCAAACTCACATCACAGCAATCCTCCTGCCTCTGCCTCCCGAGGGCTGGGATGACAGGCGTGAGCCACCATGCCTGGTACTGTGGTATGTGGTACTGATTGCTGCTGCGCATGAGTCTCCACACCCAGTATGGTATGTGGTTACCGGGGATCAAACCCGGGTCCTTGCACTTGCAAGACAGGGGCCAGGACCACTGAGCTAAATCACCGGCCCCTCAAAATTTAAAAAATAAATAACAAAGGCTAGGAATGTTGCTCAGTATGAAGACTTCAGTCCTAGAATCAAAAAGAACAAAAACGATGGGGGAGAAGGAATAAGGGCATTTCTGACAAAAGGTACAATTTGTAGGTTAACATGCTCATTTTAGAAAGGAAAGAAGGTACACTCAACAATAAAGGTGAGCTCTTTTAAATAAAATTATTTATTTGAAACAAAAGGACTTGGGAAAAAACTCACCTTATTATCAAAATGAAAATATACACAGCAGCCAGGTGTGGTGGCTTATGTTTGTAATCCCAGCCCTAGGAAGGGAAGAAGAAGGATAGCCCCAAGTCCAAGGCTAGCCTGGGCTACACAGTGAATTCAGGGTTAGCCTGAACTACAAAACAAGACCCTGTCTCAAAACAACTTAAAAGTACTTATGTATATATATCATAGGAACAGAGCTGGATACAAGGGCAAACTGTGAAAATTCTTTCTTCTATCAAAGCCAATTCAGTTGATTTTTGTGGTGACAGGGTATTATTTTTGTTCCTTCATATAAGACCTCCTGATAGCTGCACACCGAGTGACAAAGTATATTTCTAAATAGAAGAGGATTGGGTTTTTGATGAGGGACACAAGTTGCCAGAAACTCCAAAAACAGTCCAGGCAGAAACATCCTTGGTGTGTACACAAAGATTTAGCAAAAAGATCACATACCACTTGATCGCTCACTGGCCTCATCATCCGAGCCAAGACATTCAGTAAGTCTTGTCTCTTGAGAAACTAAAAAAAAAAAAAAAAAAAAAAGAGACATTAACACAGATGCAACTTCTCCTTATTATAAAGAGACATTTACTTTATCAAATATCCTCTACAGCACATTTGCTAGTTAGAATCCAGCATTCAGAACTCATTAAAAAAAACTCATTAAATTTGGAGGATTAGACCTCATGGTTCGAAAAACATTCACTAAAGCAGATGTTTCCTACTTACTCTTAGCTGGATAAGCATGCCTTCACAGCACACTCTACCAGAACACCACAGGTTATAGATGTGCTCATTCTCCTGGTTCAGTTTTCCTGTACTTGTGGCTTCTTTGTTAGTTCCATCATCCCCTAGAGGTAAAATGGGATTCACTCAAAATTCTGGGCCATAATCATCACGCTGTCCCACATCCTCATCACAGAATTAAAGCAGCAATACTTTGCTACATACAGAATCCCCTTCGGACAAGGATTAATATAGCTTGGCACTGTTTCTTTTACCTCTTCAATATTATCATTTCATATACTATTATTTAATTTAGGGGTTCTATTTTCACCCCTCACTAAATTTTGTGTACTGTTCCTATACTTCTTCGCTCATCAGTTTACCTAGTTTTGAAGGCCATCTTGATCAGTCAATCTCCTAACAGCATTTGTTGATGAGTCCTAAATTTTCTGTAAGTGCTTCATTAATCTGTTATTTCTACTGATACAGAACAATAGAATTCTCTACAGTTTTCTCACTCTCCAGAACATCAAGTACATCTTTCTTTTTCAATTTCCTACTACTTCCAAAAACATTAAACATCTCTTCTTCAAGTTTTCTGTGCAAAATTTTCACCGCCAAAAACCCTTTTGTCTGCTGTTATCCATTCATGTTTCTCTGTGAATTTACATGGAAAGCAGAGCACACGGCATCTATCCTGAACTATGGGCAAGGGGTAGGTACCATGGCTTTAGGCAGGCTCCTCCTTCACTGGGTCGTGAGTGCTAGGATGCCAAGGGTTGTCACACTGGGGCAAATGGAGCTTCCCTTTCACTTTTTTTTCAAGTTTACAGTGCTAGTGATGGAATCGAGGGCTTCCCACAGGCTAGGTATGTGGTCTTCCGATGAGCTACAACTCCAGCCCTTTTTAAAATTATTTTATTTTTTCCAATCCTGAGATTCAAACTCAGGACACATAGGATTTGCCAGGCAGTCACTGTATCACTGAGCTATATTCCTGACCTAAAATGTATTCTAAGACAAGATCTTGCTAAACTGGACAGGGTGGCTTTGAATTTGCCCTCCTCTTTGCCTCAGCCTTCCCAGTAGAGGAGATTACAGGGATGCGCCAAACCTGCCTGGCTCAGAATACATAAATATTTTTTTTAATTTGTAAAGAAAAGAGATTTATTTATTTATTTATTTATTTATTTTTTGAGACAGGGTCTCACTTTGTAGTTCAGGCTGGCCCTGAGCTCAGCCTCAAACTCACTTCACAGCAATCCTCCTGCCTCTGCCTCCCGAGGGCTAGGATAACAGGTGTGAGCCACCACGCCCGGCACTGTGGTATGTGGTACTGATTGCTGCTGCGCATGAATCTCCACACCCAGTATTGTATGCTGTTAACCGGGGGTTGAACCTGGGCCCTTGCACTTGCAAGACAGGCGCCGGAACCACTGAGCTAAATCCCCGGCCCGAAAAGAGATTTATTTAGTTCAGTATGGGAAGCAAAAAGCCCTTGATCAGACAGCCCTATTTTTTTGGCCTCTTGGTAGGGGCTTCATAGCCAATAGCATCACAACAGCAGGGGTATGGAACACGGCACCACTGGAGACAGAGAGAGATGGGGCCAGTCCTCTTCAAAGGACTTTTTAGATTACGGCATACTGATTATACAGACTAGTGGGTTTTATTTTGGCAGGTGTGTGCCTATACCTAATATAATATTTCCTCCATCACTCTCTTCATTCCCTCTAGTATCATACGCTGAGGGGAGATTCAATGTATATTTGGATCATATTCATGACCTCTAAGTCCATAATTTTCTATGGAGACAACAGTTTAAAAATAAGAGCAGAGGATGTAGCTCAGTGTGCTGCGCCTGCCTGGCAACTGCAGGGTCTTGAGTTTGATCCTGGGTTTGGGGGGTGGGGAAGTATAAACCAAGTACAGTGATAAACACTTGTAATCCTAGCTACTTGGGAAGATGGGGCAAGAGAATTTCAAGTTCAAGGCCAGCGTGGAATTGGGGAAAACCTTGTGTCAAAATAAAAAATGAGAGGGGGCCGGGGAGTTAGCTCAGTGGTTCCGGCACCTGTCTTGCAAGCACAAGGGCCCGGGTTCGATTCCCCGGTAACCACATAACAATACTGGGTGTGGAGACCCACACCCAGCAGCAACCAATACCACATACCACAGTGCCGGGTGTGGTGGCTCACGCCTGTAATCCCAGCACTCGGGAGGCAGAGGCAGGAGGATTGTGATGTGAGTTGGAGGCTCAACCAGCCTGAACCACAAAGCGAGACCCTGTCTCAAAAAACCTAAAATAAATAAATAAATAAATAAAATAAAAAATGAGAAAAAGAGCCAGGGGGGATAGCTTTCCTGGGTTTAATTCCAGGTATCGGAAAAAAAAAAAAAAAAAAAAAGCAAAAAAATAAATTATCAGCCAGGTGTGGTACAGCATGCCTATAACCCCAGCATTTAGTAAGCTGAGGCAGAGGATGGGCACAAGGCCAGCTAAGGTTACATAAGAAGTTTATGGCCAGCCTGAACTACATAGCAAGATCCCATCTCAAAAAAAAAAAAAACACCAAGGTCAGGGATTTAGCTCAAGTGGTACTGCGCCTACCTTGGAAGCACAAGGGCCAGAGTTTGCTTCCCAGCACCTCCAAAAAATAAAAAAAAGGACTCCAGTACAAAGAAATGAAAAAAAGGAGATTAAACAGCCAAAGGCTGCTTATTTTTCTTTTCTAAGTTCCTGGACAAAAAGAACTGTGAATTATATAGCATTGTAGACAGTATCAGAGAAAGCATGAACTTTAGAAAGAGGTAGATATGCTATAATGGTTGTACTTTAACAGTTTAGACAAGTCTTAACATCTCTGTTCTGGGCCAGAGATTTAGCTCAGTGGTTCAGATGCCTGCAATGTAAGTGCAAGGTCCCAAGTCTGATCTCCAGTAACTACATACCACAATGCCAGGAGAGATGACTCACACCTATCTGTAATTAGCACGACATACCACAGTGCCAGGCATGGTGACTCATGCTCACCAGCAATCAGTACACATACCACAATGCCGGGTGTGGTGGCTCATGCCTGTAATCCCAGCACTTGGGAGGCAGAGGTAGGAGGACTGCTGTGAGTTCAAGGCTGAGTTCAGGACCAGCCTGAACTACAAAGTGAGACCCTATCTCAAAAAAACCCCTAAAAAACAAAAAACAAAAAACCTCTCTTGTTTAGTTTCCACATTAATAGAAAAGTAAATCCAATAAATGAAATTATTACAAAAAATAAACAATGTACACAAAATCCTAATACAATATACAAAGTCTACTAAAAAGCATAGCACATGTGACAGAAAAATAAAGTGCTAACTTCCAGATAAATGTGAGAAGTCCACCTCACTCCTTACACTACATGGCACAGATGTTCCTCTAACTACTTCAGTATATACCTCATCAGTATATCCAAAACTACAAAGTTCAGAACTTGAGGGAATTACAAAGAACTTCTAATTTCTATAAGGCAAACTGAAAGAAAACATTCATTAAGCTACCTACAACGTCAAAATTTTTTCATTTCAACTGGGACTTTATGAATTTGCTTTGGTAACATTTTAGTTTTTATTCATTTATTGAGACAGGACCTCATTATGCAGTTCAGATTGGGTTCAAATTGCCAGCAATCATCCTGGGTAGGCGTGGTGGCTCACACCTGTTATCCCAGCACTCGGGAGGCAGAAGCAGGAGGATTGCTGTGATGCGAGTTCGAGGCTAAGCTCAGGGCCAGCCTGAACTATAAAGTGAGACCCTATCTCAAAAAAAAAAAAAAAAATCAAAAAAACAAACAAATTCCCAGTAATCACATTGCCTCAGCCTTCCAAGAACTGGCTTTATATGTGTGCCCCACCATGCCTGACAACACTGATTTTATCAAAGGCTTTATAGCAGATATACTGATGATAAATGAAAGATGAGATTATTACATAATTTATTCAGTATATAAAACCTAATAAAAATGGGATCCTTCGAGGAAACAAAAGCATGCTTTCCTGCAGTCCATGAAAGTAGCTAGGTGCCTATACAGAGAACCAACTGTTCTTACCAGATTGTTTTCGCGCAGACAGTTTTTCTCACATGGGGCTGAACTTACCTACCAACGTAAAGTTGCTCTCCAAAAGCTCTTTATGAGTGTTAAACCAAGCCTGCGCAAGGCGACTGTTTTTATTCTTCCCAATGATATAGTTCATGATATAGGCAAGCAGACCAGTCACCATCAAAATTTCCAGATAATAACTCTCCCAACTGTTCTGGAGGTGTGCAGGAACCTAAAAGGTGAAAAACTCCATTGAATGTTGACGAAGGCTTAACAACTAAGGTGAAAAACAAGAAACTCAGACAGAAGTACAACTGTCAGTGGATATGATTTTACTTTGAAATATATGCTCATTTTGGTTTTCTAGGTTGACACTACAAAAGATTCTTTAAGGAAATATAAAGATAGTCAAGTGAGATGAAAAGGTTTGGCAGACTCTTCGTATTTAACTTGGTTCTGAGTCCCACCCCAAACTATAGTCAGTGTATATTCACTTACTTCTCACTAAGTAAAACTAGAACGACTAGAACAAAATATAAGAATTGCTTCTGTAGGTATGAATGTGAATCAGAAGGACTCTACCAGTTCCTACTATGGTACTACATCAACACCACTCCCAGATGTCACTAATTATATTCTAATTATATGTCTGAGACTAATGTTAAAAAGGTACTTTATTGATTAGTTTGGAATTCAGAATCCTGAATACCTACATCAACAATTGTTATTGGGTCCTTATTTTTGCTAGATGAAATATCTGGTTTGTCTTCATAACCTTCAAATTCTTCATCATCATATGGCTCACTCTCGGTATCTCCCTCCTACAAAAAATGAGGCACAATCTGTTTTCCTCTATAAATGTTACCAACACTTTTGTCTCCTTTTGTGGGTAACGTCTGCAGAGGCAAACAGAACTTATAAGCAGCAAACACAAAACACAGACTTATTACATGAGTTTAACAGTAGCAAAGACTTCAAATTTTCAGTTTAAGATAAATTCTAGAGACCAGAGACCTAATGTATAATATGACTATAGTTAATAATGTACTGTGTAATTAATACTTCCAAATAAATTAGATCTGAAGTATTCCTACATACAAACAGGAAACATTTCACAATATACACATATATCAAGACACCATACTGTACAACTTACAAACATATACATTTGTTACTTGTACTTCAGAAACTGAAAAACACAAAAGGATGATTCCTCCAAAGTTCTAAATGACAACTGTCACCCCCACACTGTACCTATTCTTTAGTCCCACCCTCAGCAAGGGCTTCAATCCAACAACAAAAAATACAGTTTACTTTATCAATGTAAGAGGTAGGAAAATGCCATAAATAATTTAGAAAAGCTCTACCTACTGAGGAAAAATGAATATATCCTAGAAAAGTTTCCTTAGCCACGGGTCTGGGGAAAATGCTAGTTACCAATTTTGCCACCTTTTGAATTTCCCAGGAAATCAATAAAAAGGAACCCCACCTGGGCATCTGTATCTTCAAAATCTCCTTCCTGGTTTTCATCCTGCCCTTCCAACTCCACAGTGGTCTCATCTTCATCATCTTCAGTGGTTATCAACCGCTGAGGAGATTCAGTAACGGAATCTTCCACGACATCTTCAAATTCAGCAAAGTCATTATCATCATACTCTACTATGTCATCCTCATCTTCAAAGTCATCAAATTTGGCTTCAGAGAAACTTCCAAACACCAAAAGGACAATACAGAAAGCATAGAAGGCTTTCATTTCACCTTAAAAATAAGCTTAAAAATGAGAAAGAAAGTCCTAAAGTGAACTGCCATCCTACACATATGATAACCAGATTTGTAAACAGTTACACGTAAAAATCTATAAACCACCAAGTGTAATGGTGCATGCCTATAATCCCAGCACTAAGAAAATTTAGGCAGGAGGATCACTGAGAGTTCCAGGCCAGCATGGGATACATAGTGAATTCAAGACCAGCTTGAGCTACATAGCAAAACTCTCTCTCAAACACCCTCTAACAAATCTACCATCATCTTTTTAAAATATAAGTCTTGTTACTTAAGGGCTGAATAATTATCAAAGGCTAACCAATTCCTACAAAGTAATGAAAGAATGTTCAACTTTTTCTTTATATAAAATCATCTTATCACGACACCAGGGATACCAGCATAGCACCTCCTTGGCAAGCACAAGGCCCTGAATTTCATTCCCAGTGCAAAAAAAAAAAATCTTATTATATCAACTCTGCCTTCACTAAACATATTACCATGGTAGATGCTAGAGTAAAACATGATTTCTGACACAGATTTGCACAAGATTTAAAGGTTATATATTATAATATTACTTATATCAGTGAAAATTTTGAAATTATTCAGTCATTTTGTGTTTTTTTAATTTTGAGACAGGATCTCAATAAATCCTTAGGTTGTCAGCCAGGTCACTCAGCCTCCATGGCTCCTGAACTCTTGATTCTAGAACTTGTGATTCCTCTACCCCTCTGCTTCAAAACTGCCAGGATTACAGGGATGTGCCACCATACTCAGGTTCATACCGTTTTAGAAGCAAATGTACACTGAAAAAAAGGCTTAGAAGCATATAAATCTATATAAAATTCACAAACTTGATTCTCTCCACTGATTCTGGTCACAAACCAGATTGGTTAAGAATCAAATAAAAATCAAATGATTAGATTTGATATTGATCTTATGGGGAAATTTGATTTGGTTCTCAGTTTGCAATCAGAATCGTGCCAAGAACTCAGTTCATAAACCAAGGTGGCACTGAGAAGAGGCACTGCAGACTGAGGAACAACTTTGGCAAAGAGGCTTGAAATAGCACATTTCAGTATGCTAGAGTACTGAGTTTGTAAATCAAGCCAGGGAAAAGAAGCTATAAAGACCACCAGTAATTTTTATTTAAACACCACGCAAAGTATTTCAAATAAGTAGATACAACTGTAGCATTTTAAACAGGAAAATGACACCATCAGATTTGCAATTTAATTTTTTTCAGCCTACAATTTTTATTCAGAACCTTTCCATAAGATCAAAACTTCAAAGAGGCTTCTACAATATTTCTAAGCAGTACCGTTGCTCTAGGTGCAATTTAATCTTAACAATGTATACACTGAATAAGGAAAAAAAGAAGAGTCTAAGATAACTGATAAAATAGTACTTAACTGGCAGTGGTGGAAGTGAAGAGAAAAACTGATTAGACAGATATTTAAGAATTGTAATTGTCAACACAAAATAAGCATACAGAACACATGGGGAAGATCAGCAGTTCCAAGTTCTGTTTGTTTATTTTTGGAGACAGTGTTCCACCATGCATTCTGGGCTGGCCTTGGAGTCACTATGTAGCCCACGTAGGTGAACTTGCCTCAGCCTCCCAAGGGTTTGGATTATAGGTGTGCCCTGGGAATTTGGCTCTACATCTTGTTAAAATATAAAATGTCATTTTTAATCGAGATAAAGAGCAATGAAGGAGGAAAAATAGGACAAGGGTAAGAAATTCAATTTGGTACTCATTAAAACTTTTGAGATTTTCAAGCAGTATGCTAGAAGATGAAGGTATCTCAATTTTCACAATACATCTAAATGTGTTATATCCCTTTTTATATACAGAGAAAAGGAAGTGGCTGGAAAAACAAAATGTTTAGGAACTCAAACTTGAGGGGGAAAGAAACACAGTGTAGGCAAAATCATCCAGAAAATATTAAGAACTAGGTCAGAGAGAGAGAGAGAGAACGAACCAAGTTGCAACAAATCTTGAAACAAATTTAATGACTGAGTGTGGACATGTATCTCCTGTCTCCTGCAATATCCACAAGGAAAGTATGCAATAAATACGAATTTCCTTTCTTCTGTTACACCTTATAAACATCTTTAAGAGTTAAAAGCTTCTATTTTAGTGCTTCCCTTGCAGAACCCAGGCTTAAACTTTCAAGCGGACCCAACCAAATGTTTACCCTAGAAGGCCAAGCTGGTCAACGGGGCCAAAAGGTTTGGAATGTTTTCCCTTTGGAGTGGTCATACCACCGAAGCATTTCAATTACAACTCAGCACTGTAACAAATCTCCTTCAAGGTTATTTAGGTTAAAATTATCCAAGCGCTTTGTGCACTTTCCTTTCCCTAAGTCTCTACTGCATCTATTAACCCATTTCTCATACGCACAATTCCTAGCCTGGTCTCTCAGCCTCCATTTCTCCTGAAGTTGGCAAAACTGAATGAACCAATGCAGGGCACAAACACTAGCAAGTGTGGTTTGACTATCTTTTTTTTTTTTTTGCAAACTCATCCTGTAATCTCTCAACAACTGACTCCGGAATTGAAAGCAAAATAAGTGGAACAATCATTCTTTGTTGTCAATTGAGATTAGGATTTTATGACATAAATCAAAACACGAGACTATTAAGAAACAGGTAGATATTCCTCTGCCTCTTTAAAATGTTGATTTAAAAACATGTCATGTTAGAAACAGAAAAGGTTGACGATACGAGTAGTTGTTTCTGTCAAACCACCCTTGTCTAGTCTCTCCACCATGGAGAATCCATTCATACTAAGGTCCTGGTCAGGAAATTTCTCACAGAGCTGCAGATTCCCCCAAAGCACTAAAATTTTCCCACACCCCGAAAGACCAACAATAAATGGTCTAGAAAAGAGTGGACAGGTGTTTAAAAAATATTTTTAAAGTCAGGAGAGATCAGAAGACGCGGGGATCGATAATGTCATTACCGGGCAAACGAGACCAGGCTACAGGCCCTGCAATTCAGTCACTACTCGGCCTGGAGCTGACCCACCGACTAACGTATCGTGGCCCACTACCAACCTGCACCCGAGGTTAAAATCTGGCCTGGCACTCCTATAGCGGGTCTTCCAACCAGCCTGCCTCTCAGCCTGGTGCTGCCTCCACCTTCGCGGTGGTTTTACCAGCCGTGATGCCCGCAGGACACAGACCGCACAGGGTGATCAGGCCCACCGCCCCACTCTCACCGTAGCCTTCACCGTCCGTTACGTAGAATGCGTAAGGCTCGTCCGCGCCTGCGCGCGGCGAGAGGCGCAAGAGGGGACACCGCGAGATTTCTTCCTCCCAACGGAGGCGAGGTGGGGCTGCTGGGAAAATCACATAATCCCCGCCCCTGGGCTAGAAGCGTCCTAGCTAATCACAGACTTCTTCTCTAGGGTTCAATCAGGCTGACGTCACACTGAACTAGATGATCCGGAAGCTAAAGGTGGCCATGTTCTGTGGGACCATGCGGTCAGAAGCAAACGGAGATATGTTGCCCAGGGGACCAGAGATAAGGGGTTTGACATTTTTATGCAAATACAACTTCCGGCCATCTTTTTGGAGTTTTGGGCGGCTCCTTGTCACTGCTACTTTTTCCATTCCCAGATTCGCTTTCTAATGGGCCAAGTACACGTTTCACCCAGCAGCGCTTTCTTTCAGTGCCTAAGGAGCCTGTTAAGGATTCCGGCGTTTTAAGGGCAGGAGCGAGCGGCACCTTCCGGCAGCCGTAGGCCCCTCCCAGGCTCCGCCCTTGTGTCCATACTCTCCTCAGTGCGCATGTCAGGTGTGCGTTCCCCTCCCTCCGTCAGCAACGGGCCGAGAGGCGGCGGCGGCGGCCGCAGAAGCAGGGAAGGGGGCGGAGAGAGAGGAGCGCGGCGGGAAGGGGTCTGGACCGCGCAGCTACTTTGGGCAGTGGGATTCATTCCGCGCCGGCGGTGGTAGCGGCTGCCGCTGCAACCATAACATCAGGTTTGTGTGAGAGGGGTCTGGAGTCGGAACCGCTAGCCATTGGGTCACTAGAGGCAACTGGGGCCTAGCGAAGGCAGAGGAACCGCAACCTCTAACAAAGAGTCGGCCGAGCCTCCGGGCCCGGGGACCTTGGAAGGATAGGAGTGCAGTCGGAGGCCCTAAGACAACCTTCTCAGCTGCGTCGTCCTCCCACGGCTCCCGCCTCCCAGTTCTCTGTGAGGCCCAGTTGGCGGCTTTTTGGAGGCGGCGCCTGCGGGGCCAGGAAAAGGATTTACAGAGTGCCGGGCTCGAAGGCTGGCATAGTATTGGGAAGGAAGCAGTTGGGAGATGCAAACTCCCAAGAAGGGGTTCCTGGGAGCAAAAGTTGATATGTCAGAAGATGAGGAAAGTCAGTCGGTGGTCTTTGTGATTAGCATTACCAGAGACAAACTTTTGTGGCATACTTGAGAGCCTATTTTATGTGAGTAAATAATTTATGTGAATTGCAAGCATACTCACTAAAAACGTAAGGAAAAATTATCACACTTGTGAGTTTGGGGGATTGTATAACCTCATCACTTTAGCGAGCATTTCCTTCTTGGTCCCCATTCCTTTAGGCTGTTGTTAAGTTTCCTATGGCTTCCTTCTACGGTATTTTTTTGTAAGTGATGTTTCTATATCTGTTTTCCCCTGTATTCGTTCGCAGGAGCTCCTAAAGGATAGGGACTTTCTTAATAGAGAATTTTTAGAGGTCAGTCCAGTTCTCAGAGATAAGACATGAACAGTACATGTTTAGTACAAAAAAAGTCAAGATTTTTAGCAGTGGAAAAGTGTGTTTTCCTGTACCTAGAAGAGATAGCTCAATGATTAATTTATCCAAGGATTATTTTTATTGTTTCCTACTGTGTCTTATTTTCTAGCTCCTTCCCTAACGGTATCAGTTAAAGGGCTGAATTCTGCCTTTTGAAACTATAGTAGGGAAAGGAGTGACAGACTTGTATTATAGAACATGTTAGAAAACAGTAGTACCTTAAGAAATAAACAGTAGCTTAGGAAAAGAGGAGTGGGGGTGGGTAGTGGAATTTTTAGTGAAGTGGTCAGAGAAATCTATGACAAGCTGATATTTAAGCAGAGGAGAAGGAGGTGAAGGAGTCATGGAGTTATCTGGAGCAAGAAATAGCAAGTATAAAGGCCTTTAAGAGGACAGGGCTAGCCTGTTGGAGGACAGTAAGAAGACTAATGTGTCTAGAGAACTGAGCAAAGAAGGGAGGAATAGTAGGAGATAAAAAGTCAGTGAAAAACGGGGAAAGGATGGGCAAAACAACCAGGGCCTTTTAGGCCATTATAAAGATTTCATCTATTTTTACATAAGATGGGAACCATCTGAGCAGAGGAGTGATAAAATTTAACTTACATTGTAATAATGTAGCATAAGTCAGGGAGAAATATAGTTCTTCAAATTCTGGCTTTATCACAAGGATAATTACAAGTAGTTTATTTCATTAAAAGAGAAAAAGGAGGTGCTTCTAAAGTAACTATATCCCAGCAGTTGTATTTGCTTTTAGCAAAATGTGATGAGTCTTTTTTTTAAAATAAAGATTCTCGTTAAAGAACTAATATCTCACTATAGTGAGATATTCTTAGAGCAGTTAGTTGGCAGACATCAAAGTTCTCTTTCAGAAAGTCAAGCGATACACTAATGTAGTTTAATTGGTTTTTTAGTCCAGTATTTAAAAAATTATATCTTATTTCCTATCTTATTTTTCACTATTATTCAAAACACAAGTTCCGCCTACTTTTTGTTTTGTTTTGTTTAGGGTTTTTTTGAGACAGGGTCTCGCTTTGTGGTTCAGGCTGGCCCTGAGCTCAGCCTCAAACTCACATCACAGCAATCCTCCTGCCTCTGCCTCCCGAGTGCTAGTATTACAGGCGTGAGCGACCACGCCTGGCACTGTGGTATGTGGTACTGGTTGCTGCTGGGTGTGAGTCTCCATGCCCAGTATGATATGTGGTGACTGAGGAATCAAACCAGGGCCCTTGCGCTTGCAAGACAGGCGCCAGAACCACTGAGCTAATTCCCTGGCCCCCTTTTTTTTTTTGGAAACAGTCTTGCTATATACTGTGTAACCTAGGCTGGCCTTGAACTCGCATGATCTTTGTTTCAGTAACCTCCCAAGTGCTGGAATTACCATCACTCTTGGCTCAATTTAAAATCTCTTATATTTGCTGAGTAGATTCTCATTTATGTACTTCTGAATCCTAAAGTAGTAGGGTAATAGTAAAACAAAAAATGAAGAAATAACATAGATCCCTGCTTCCTATGACAGAATGGTATCATATATGTTGGTACTGTAGACGTAAGGAAAATCACATCACAGATTAGCACTGAGATGCTCTGTGAGAACCTCTTTCTCTAGGTTTATTCATTTCATGACATATACCTTTCAGATATACAGTATTGATTTTGTTACTGCCTTCCGTTCATACAGTAACTCAGTCAGGCTTAAAAGAGACTTTCCATTTGGGCAGTACTTCTTTAGCAGTCCTGTTGCCCAGAGTTTCACCAAGAAAACCACTTTCCTAAGAAAACCAAGCACTATGGTAAATGCTGTTCCCTCATTTTGAATTCCTTCCTCACTTTTAAGTTTCTCATATCTCTCCATGAAGATGGAGAGATGTCTTCCAAAGCTCATCTGAAATAGATTCCTAAAATAACATAAATGTAATTTTCCAGAGAAGTGATATATCTCCATCAAAATCCCTGTCTGGTCTTAAAATACCTGATATCATAACTACACTTGGTATTAGTGGAAGTAATGAAGATTAAACCAAAGATTTTACACTGAACTGCATCCCTGACCCTTTTTATTTTGAAACACTATCTCTCTTAAGAATTTCTGATCCTCCTGCCTTAGAAGTGCTGGGATTACAGCCATGCACCCCCCGACAAACACACCTTAATGATAACTATTTGTACTTGAATTGTAATATCACTATAGGGAGACACTTCTAGTACATTATGCAGTATTTGCTAGTTGTAGGTTCCAGTAAAACAGACTGTGTTTGTGTTGAGGGGAGAGCTAGGTATCGAGCCTTTATACTGAACTACATCACCAGGTCTTTTTTATTTTTTGTTTTGAAACAAGGTCTCACCAAGTTGCCCAGGCCGAACTCATACGTGGGATCCTTATTCCTCAAACTCCCAGAATGTCAAGATTATAGCCCTGTACCAAGATGCCTAGCAAAAGGGAATATTTTTAAAAGCAAAAAAATTTTTTAAAAAATGTAGTTAAATTTTCCAAAATGTGTTTGCATTAAGCCAGGGATTTAGATCAAGTGGTACCGCTTTTATTGGAAGCACAAGGGCTCAAGTTCCATCTCTGGTGCCACAAAAAAAAAAAAAGTTTGCATTTCAGATGCATAGACACTATGCTTCATTCTATAAATTGGATAAAATAACAAAAAATGCATGTGCAAATAGGAATTCTAATTCTTTAATCCAATAATGGCTTTTCTTCTTTTTTAGGTTTTTTGAGACTTTTTTAGTTTTTTTGTAGCTCAGGCTGGCACTGAGCTCAGCCTCAAACTCACATCACAGCAATCCTCCTGCCTCTTCCTCCCGAGTGCTGGGATTATAGGCTTGAGCCACCACACCTGGCACTGTGTTGTGTGGTACTGATTGCTGTTGGGCATGAGTCTCCACACCCAGTATTGTATGTGGTTGGGGGTTGGGGATCAAACCCAGGTCCTTGCACTTGCAAGACAGGTACCATAACCACTGAGCTAAATCCCTGGCTCCTGGCTTTTTTTCTTTTAATGGCATTACTGGTAATTGAACCCAGTGCCTTCTCACTGAGCTATTCCTCAGCTCTGTTTTTTCCTTTTATTTTGAGACAGGGCCTCACTAAGTTGCCCAGGCTGAACTCCAGTGTGTGATCCTGAAGCCTCTCAGTACCAGGATTGCAGTCATGTGCTACCATATTGTTTTTTGGTTTTGTGTTTTGTTTTTAACTTGAAAATATACATTAAAAATGTTAACTATTTTGGGGCCTAGGCTGTGTAGTTTTGTCACCTTCCTCACAAGTACAAGGTCATAAGTTCAATTCCCAATATCAAAAAATAAAAAAGTTAACCATTTTATAAGCAGGCAGGTGATAATACACCTGTAATCCCAGCATTGGGTGGGAGGGGTGAGGTAAGAGGATTGCCAGGAGTTTGAGACTAGGCTGGACTATATATTGAGACCTTACCTTTAAAAAGAAAAAAAATAAGCATTTTAAGGTGTTACAGTTCAGTAACATTAAGTATATTCACATTGTTTTCCTACCATCTGGCCACAGAACTGTGTTCATTTCTTACCTATTAAACAGTAACACCCTATTTACCCCTAGCTCTCACCATTCCTGTGATCACCAGTGTCCTCTCTGTCATTTGACTATTGTGTATACCTCATATGAATGAAATCATATAATGTGTTACATCATGGATAAGTATTTTATTTTTTCTTCTTTTTTCCCTGTAGTGCTGGGGAGTGAACCTAGAATCTCACACATGCGAGGCAAGTGTTATACTACCGATCTATGCCCCCCAACCCCTAGAATTTTTTTCTTAAAGGCAACATTCTGTTTATTCATGTTAGTGGATACTTGTGTTGCTTCTACCTTTTTGGCTGTTGTGAATAATGCCACTATGAACATGAGTAGACTAACCATTGAGGTCTCTGCTTTTGATTCTTGTGAGTTTATATCCAGAAATGGAGTTGGTGAATATATGTTAGTTCTGTTTTATCTTTTGAGGAGCCCCATATATCATTTTACATTTTACATTTCTACCAACAATGTAGGAGGCTCTTCACATCTTTGCCAATACTTAATTTTTTTTGTGTGTGGTGAAAATATGTTTAGAATTTCCCAGATTAGTCCCGATTTTCTTTTCAGTATCCAAAACATTGTAATCAAGAGGAGCCAGGACAGCATGCTTTTTCTCTATTAAGCTTTACCAAACCGTTAACGTTGGCTACATCACTGTTGTAGAGCTTCTTCAAAGCTTTCATATCCACTTGTAGAGCTTCTTCAAAGCTTTCGTATCCACAGTGAACACAAGTGTGTTAGCTTCTATTTTCATGACAAATTGAGTGGTCAAGTATGTTCCTTCCTATCCTCTTTCAAGGATATTTGGGGTACCTTCAGAGCCTCTGTGTCTTGGGCAGGCAGAACATGAGATGAAATACTAATCTTTCTTTGTATGTGGCTGTGGAAACTTTTTCTGGCCTTTGAAGCTTATGCTTGTGCTTTAGTCTTTAGAGCCATCATGGTGAAAAGCTGTTTTCTGTTATGTTCTGTTTTGGTTTTGTTTTTATATAGTTATTTAATAAGTGTGAGGTACTATCTCATTATGGTTTTGATTTACATTTTCCTAGTAATGAAATTGAACATGTTTTTATGTGCTGATTAGCCTTTTTTTTTTTTTTTTTTGAGAAATGTCTATTCGAATCTTTTACCTGTTTTTTAATTGGTTTGGGGGGGGATTGTTTTTTAATGAAATCTGTTTATCTAGATGTAGGAAACCATGAGGTAAACATATGCCAGGAAGCTTCTGAATATTTGATTGAATGGGAAAGACTTGTCAGGAGAGTAAATTGTGATACATTGAGGATAATCATGCTTTTTTTCACTCAGAAAGGGCAGAAGATTAGATATTAAGATTTGAAATGCTGGAAGGTAATGTTTTCATAAACTAGAATGAATTTTGGAGAACCTAGATGAATATTTACCATTGAAAAATTTTCAGTAGTGTACACATTCTAGGCACTAAGGATGTACTACTACTTTACTTTCATATAGCTGGGTGAATTGTTTTTGTTGTACTATGAGTTGAAGTCAGGGCTCCATTTTTTAAATTTTATTTTTGAAACAGAATCTTGCTTTGTAGTTCAGACTGGTCTTAACCTCACTATGTAGCCCAGGCAAGCCTCAAACTCACAGCAATCCTCCTGCCTCTTCCTCCTGAGTGCCAGGATTACAGGTGTGAGCTATCGTGCCGGGAATTGTGGTATGTGGTACTGATTACTGGTGGCTGTAAGTCACCACACCTGGCATTGTGGTATGTGAGTATTTGGGATCAAAATGGGAACCTTGGGCTTGCAAGGTAGGCAGCAGAACCACTGAGTTAAATACCTGACCCAGGGCCCCATGTTTATTCTCTGAGCTTTTAAAATTATTTTGTTTTGGGGTCGAGGATTTAGTCAGTTGTTCTGGCACCTGCCTTGCAATCACAATGTCCTGAGTTCTATCCCCGGTAACCATATACAGTAATGCCTGGTGTGGTGACTCACACCACCAGCAATCAGTGCCACATACCAGTGTGCCGGGCATGGTGGCTCATGCCTGTAGTCCCAACACTTGGGAGGTAGAGGCAGAAGGATTGCTGAGTTCCAGGCTGAGTTCAGAACCAGCATGAACTAAAAAGTGAGACTTGATCTAAAAAAAAAAAAAAAATCATTTTATTTTTGTTTTTGAGACAGTCTCACTAAGGTACTCAGGTGCTGATCTCCAGTTTTTGATCCTCTTGATTCAGGCTCCCAAGTCACTAGGATTGTAGGTCTGTGTCATTGTGCCTAGATTTTTAAAAATTTTAAGATAAGATTTTGTTCTATAACCCAGGCTAGCTTCAAATTGATGATTCTCTGGTATCAGCCTCCCAAGCAGCAAGGACTACATCCTTCATGGAGATCTGATCAGTACAGTATGTAGAAAGTACATTTGTTTAGCCTTGCTAGGATTGATTGAAATAAAATTGCCATTGTTCTCAGCTACCAAAAGGATATTGCTTTTGCTTCTTCTTGAGACTTAAAGCCATTAAGCAACTTTCACCTTCAGGCAAAAATAGAATTTTTGGTTTTACTTGCTTGTTAATTTTTTTACATAGGATCTTGCTATGTAACCCAGACTAGCCTTCAACTCATAGTGATCCTCCTGCTCCAGCCTCCGTGCTAGGATTACAGGCTTGCACCCCTATACCTAGGTTAAAAGTTGAATTTTTAAAACCAAAAATTTGATTTGCTGCTTTGTAATTTGAACCCTTTGATTATTTAGTAGGACTGATTTGTATCTACACTTAGTCCCTTCTCAATCTGAGGGATGAATTATTTATTCTTCTTTTTTTTTTTTTCTCTCCCTTGGTAGGTGGAATTGAACTCAGGATCTTGTTCTTGCTAGGAAGGCTCAGCACCACTGACATGAATCCCCAGGCATTTCCTGTTCAGTTTTGATCTTGTCTCTAGATCTGCTCACGACCTCATTCCATTTTTTTTTCTTGTAACTACACACTTCAGTTTTTCTAACTGGGTTGACAGAACATGTAATATGTTTGCATTTCTGCCTTAGAAAATAAGACTAGCGGGGCCGGGGAGTTAGTTCAGTGGTTCCGGCGCCTGTCTTGCAAGCGCAAGGACCGGGGTTCGATTCCCCGGTAACCACATAACAATACTGGGTGTGGAGACCCACACCCAGCAGCAACCAGTACCACATACCACAGTGCCCGGCGTGGTGGCTTACGCCTGTAATCCCAGCACTCGGGAGGCAGAGGCAGGAGGATTGTGATGTGAGTTTGAGGCTGAGCTGAGGGCCAGCCTGAACCACAAAGCAAGACCCTGTCTCAAAAAAAACCTAAAAAAAAAAAAAGAAAAGAAAAGAAGACTAGCTAGGCTTGATAGCAGATGCCCATAAAGTCTCAGCACTCTGGGAGGCTGAGGTAGGAAGATTGCAAATTCTGGCCCAACCTGTGCAATTTAGTGACTTGGCAAAACCCTGTCTCGAAAAAATAAAAGGGGAAAAAAAATTTTTAAAGGCCTGAGGATATAAAGTTCTCTGGATACCTCACTTGCTTCTATTCCTTGATAAAGGGTCTACAAAGTAATCTTTACTCTTCTTGGCTTGGTCTTTACTCTGTACCCTTTTCTTGCCAGTCATTCCTCAACTGTGCCCTTACTCTTCCATTGAAACTGCTTTCACTTATGACTTTTCAACAGACTTTTTTTAGTTTCTGTCTTAACTAACTTCTCTTTAGTTTATAACATTAGACATTTCTGAGCTGGGGATTTTAAACTCAATGGTGCTGCCGCCCGCCTTAAAAGCACAAGGTTGAGTTCAGTCCTGGGAACCACAAAAAGAAAACAAAACATTGGACATTTGTTTCTGTGTGTAAAGCTTCCTTCTCACCTATATTTCTGCTCCCTATCTGTTCCTTCTTGAGTTTTCATGTGAACTTCTTTTCCTTGCCCGTTCCCTAAATATCAGCACATCCTAAGATTTGTCTTACCTCTTTTCTCACTCTATGCCTTCTCTGCTAGCTTATCTACATTAGTGTGATACAGATATCTTCTGTAAAATCTTTTAGCTTCATCCAGCTCCCCACTGCAGTTATAGCCCTGCTTGGCATTTCTCATTAGTTCTACCAAAGGTACTCAACTCACCTTGCCTTCTGTCCACTTTTCCAAGCCTTGCTTTTTTAAATTTCACATTTTTGTTAATGGTACCACCAGTAACCCAGTCTTTAAAACCAGAAACTCACAAAATTATTCCAGGCCCTTCCTTTTCCCTTAGTGGTACTTCCACAGCAATTTTGGCCATGCAACTCTTTTATTTTTTTTCTTAGATACTTAAATAAAAGATGCCTTTCTCCTTTAGATGCATTTCCTTAGTTCAGGACCCTGCCACTTTTATTTACCTCTCTCTCTCTCTCTCTCTCTCCCCTTTCCTATAATAAGCTCCTAACCATTTTCCTTGTTAACAATTTTTCTATTGTTTCACATCCGTTCTTTCTAAGACACTGATTTTTTTGTGTGAGTCAAATAAGGTTTGAGCTGGCTGGCTGGTTGGCTCTCTGTCTGTCTGTCTGTCTGTCTGACTGTCTTGACTGTCTTACTGTCTGAGGCAGGGTCTTCCTGTGTAGTTCAGGCTGCCCTTGAACCACTCTCACAGTGGTCCTCCTGCCTTGACCTCCACAGTGCTGGGGCATGTGTTGTCACACCTGACAAAGATAAGACTTACTGATGAGCTTGTTATGAAGGGAAGAACAAAGAAGTGAAAGCCTTCAAGAGATAATAAGGCCTGCTACTTGCCCAGGGAACCACAATTCAGGATGTGTCTCATGCTAAAGCCATCAGGATCAAAATGCTTCTTAGTTAGCATGTCTTCAGATTCCTCTGTGCTGTACTTGGTGAAGCCCCACTTCTTTGAGGTGTGGTTCTTCTGGCTGCCAGGGAAATTAAACTTGGCCCTGTGAAGGGACTTCTTTACACATAACTTGTTCTGCAAATTGATGTGGGTGAACATAATGATTTGTCCAGTATGAACCCTCGCCACTGTGGCCTAGGGTTTCCCAAAGACACCCCATAGTCCTGTCTGGAGCTTAGATTATGGACATTATGAGGTCAGATACATGAACATCCACCAGGAACCAGTGTCTCCCAACATCCTTTAGGGCCGACCATATAAACAACATCTGTGTACACTACCAAGAAAGTTTCTGTTTGTAATCATTGTACACTGGGAACCCACCATCTAATATACTGATTTGAAACATATCTTTTTTGGTTGAAATTAATGATTCTTTTTGCTGAAGTACTGTATATATTTTTGTTTTCATGTGGTAGTGCCTTTTATTATCAGATATAGCAAAAACATGGTAAATAATGCAAAATCAATTTAATTGACTCTTCTTTTTGGATTTCTTCCTATGTTGTTGTTGTTGTTGTTGTTGGTGGTGGTGGTGGTGGTGGTGTGTGTGTGGTACCAGGGATCGAATTTAGGACCTTTGTGCTTGCAAGGCAGGCATACTAAGTTATTTTCTTGACCCTCTTTGTCTTTCTTGCTTTACAATTCTTCAGATCTTTGTAGCTACATTAAACTACTTCCTATTCTCTGCATTAGTACTTGCAGTTTCTTCATTCTAAAGTGTCCTTCATAAATAATGTGCCTATGATAAGTGTCTCTTCAGATTTTAAGTCTTAATATTAGTACCTCTCTAAGAAAACTTTTGTACTTTCGCCTCTGCTCATTCCTGTTTTGGGTACCTCTCTCCTGGACTACTAGAATGAACTTTGTGTAGTATTTGTATTAGAAGGCATACTGTTGTTTTGATTTTTGCTGTGTTGAAGATCAAACCCAAGGCCTTATATATGCTAAGCATGTTTTCTACCACTGAGCTACAGCCCCCTCCCTATCGTACTGGGTTTTTGCTTTTTTGAGGTGATATGAATTAAACCCAGGGCCTTGTGCATGCTAGACAAACACTTTCCCACTCCGTACCCCCAGCACATCATGCTTTTTTAGCTGGCTAAAACTACACTGTCAACTTCTTAAGAATAGGGACTGTATCTTGAGTATATAAAAGTCCAGTGCATAAATACACTCACTTCCTCAGCAAACTTTCAGGTATTATGTTGAAAGTTTTCCAGGGCCAGGACTGTAGCTCACTGGCACAGCACCTTCCTTGCAAGTGTTAGGTGCTGAGTTTGATCCCTGATACAAAAAAGGAAGGAAAAAGAAAATTTATCTGCTAGGAAATTGTTTATGTGATTTTTTTGGGGGAGGTTTTTGTTTGGTTTTGGTACCAAAGATCAAACTCAGGCCTCATGCTTGCCAGGCAGGTGCTGTATTGCTAAGCTATATCCCTGGCTCATTTATGTGGTTTTTAAAATACCTGAATTTATTTCTTTCTGCAGTGCTAGGGGTTGCACCCAGGGTCTCTGCAGTGAACTCTGTCCCCAGCACCTTGGTATGGGCATACATATATAGAGAGAAAATAAGATAGGACTGGGGATGATGCTCAGTGATTCTGCTGCCTGCTTCATAAGTGCAAGGTCCTGAGTTCAATCCTTAGTATTAATAAAAAAGTAAATAAGATAAAACTACAAATCAAGAGAGAACATTTCAAATAATTTCAAATTTTGTTCATTTTTGCTTTGTGAGTTTTCTGCTTTCCTATTAAACTTAGGTGAACTATATAATTTTAAAAGGTGCTTTTAGGCTAGGCATGGTGGTGTATGAGGCAGAAAAATCACAAGTTGGAGCCCAGCCTGTGCAACTCAGCAACTTAGTGAGATTCAGTCTCAAAATAAGAAAAAGCCAGGGGCTGGGGATTTAGCTCAAGTGGTACCACTCCTATCTTGGAAACACTAGGGCCTGAATTCAATCCCCAGTACTGAAAAAAAAAAAAGTATTAAAGAAAAAGAAAAACACGGTGGTGCATGTCTATAAACTCAGCAATGAGAAGGCTGGCCATGAGATCAAGCCAGCCAAGGTACATAGTGAATTCAACATGAATGTGGAATACATAGCAAGGCCTTATCTCAAAAAAAAAAAAAAAAAAAGGCGGGGGGGCCGATGAGAATGCTATGCATCTAAGTCAGAATAAAAGGCCTTGGGTTCACAAACTTGAAACCTTGAGGCCTAGTACTTCCCCGAAACATGTTTTGAGGGGAGGGAAAAATCCAACAGAAAATGCAAAAAGGTTTTGGGTTGGTTTTCTTTTGTGGGTCAGGGGTCTTGCTATGTAGTTTAGCCTGTCCTTGAACTCAACTGTTTATTCCAGGATGGCCTTCAACTTACGGTGATTCTTATATCTCAGCCTCCTGAGACCTGGGATTACAGGCATATGCCACCATGCTTAGCTGAAAGAGGTTTTTGGAACCAAGACTATTAAGATATAATTTGAGGGGACCAGGGATTTAGCTCAGTGGTTTTGGTGCCTGCCTTGCAAATGACAGAACCAGGGTTCGATCTCGGGTAACTAAATACAAAAATGCAGGACATGGAGACTCATGTCCACCAGCAGTTAGTACCACATACCACAGTGCTGGGCATGGTGGCTTATGCCTATAATGCCAGAGGGCATTATAGGAGGCAGAGGCAGGAGGATTGCTGTGAGTTCCAGGCTCACCTGGGCTACATGGTGAGCTCAGAGCCAGCCTGAACTACAAAGCAAGACCCTGTCAGAAAAAAAAAAAAAAAAGTAATTTGTAAACTGGTTTTATGATACTTAAGAAATTTCTTTGGTGCCGGGGATTTAGCTCAGTGGTTCCGGCGCCTGTCTTGCAAGTGCAAGGACCTGGGTTTGATCCCTGGTAACCACATACCATACTGGGTTTGGAGACTCACACCCAGCAGCAACCATTACCACATACCACTGTGCCAGGCGTGGTGGCTCACGCCTGTAATCCCAGCACTAGGGAGGCAGAGGCAGGAGGATTGCTGTGATGTGAGTTTGAGGCTGAGCTCAGTGCCAGCCTGAACCACAAAGCGAGACCCTGTCTCAAAAAAACCTAAAAAAAAAAAAAATTTCTTTGTAATCCTTCAATATAGGCTAAATACCTTTGGCAACAAAGTAATTGGGTTATAATTTTACAGTTTCTTTTGGGATAGTGTTTTAAGTGGGTAGTTGGATGTGTGGTTCATAAATACCCTTCTGCGAATAGACATATCTATAAATATTTAATCTTGTCTTTTTTTTTTTTGTACTGGGGACTCAAACTCAGGACCTTGAGCTTGCGTGGCAGGTGTGGTGCCACTGAGCTACATCCCAAGCTAATCTTGTCTTTTTTGAGTCTTGCTGTGTTCCTCAGACTGATCTCAACCTTCTAGATGGGAGTGAGTCTCCTGCTCAGCCCCTGAGTAGCTGAGGTACTTGCCACTGTCTCTGGCTGTGATCTTGCCTATTGAGTTTTAATTCTTCCAGATACCATTATGAGAATATAATTTTTAGTTTTGGGACAGCCATAGTGATAATATCTCCATCTTTTGGGGGAGGCAGGATCTTGCTTATGTAGTTCAGGCTAGCCTTGAACTCAGTGTGTAGTCTATATAGTCTTGAACTCTAGTAATCCCCCTGCCTCAGCTTCCCAGATGTTGAGTATTTTGCAATTTAATAGTAGTAAGCAGTCGTTCTTTTGAACAGGATAATATTAATGCTGCATTCCTGTTTGGTTTGAGATCCCAATAAAATTAATAATTTCTTTGTATTTTAGGAAATATCATTTGGTTGAAATTTTCTTTTTTATTTAGCAGTACTAGTGACAGAACACAAGGCCTTCACACTGAGCAATATACCTGGCTCATTTTATTTATTTTGAGGCAAGGTGTTGGTAAGTCACTAATTTGCCTAGGCCAGCTTGAATTGCAATCGTCTTGCCTCAGCTTCACATAGTGTTGTAATTACAGGTGTATACCATCACATCCATCTTCTCTGAGGTTTTCTCACTATCTGAAGTACAATGTTAAAGTTTGGATTCAAAGACAAGTTTAAAATAAAAGTATGAGTCAAAGTTGAAAGAGACAAGAAAGTAGTGGGACTGCTTACAAATTGGGTTGGGGATTTAGCTCAGTGGTTCCAGCACCTGCTTTGCAAACACAAGGTCCCGGGTTTGATGCCTGGTAACCACATACAACAGTGCTGGGTGTGGTGGCTCATGCGTGTAATTCCAGCACTCCGGAGGCAGAGGCAGGAGGATTGCTGAGATCAAGGTTGAGTTCAGGACCAACCTGAGCTATAAAGTGAGACCTTGTCTCAAAAAAACTAAAAATAAATAAATAAATAAAATCTTTTAAAAGTTTATGCATTTTATTCTTTACAGGTCAATCATTGGCACCATGAATTGGAATAAAGGTGGCCCTGGCACTAAGCGAGGATTTGGCTTTGGAGGTTTTGCTATCAGTGCTGGGAAGAAAGAAGAACCTAAATTACCACAACAATCGCACAGTGCCTTTGGGGCAACTAGTTCTTCTTCTGGATTTGGAAAGTCAGCTCCACCACAGCTTCCTTCTTTCTACAAAATTGGATCTAAAAGGGCCAACTTCGATGAAGAAAATGCGTAAGTTGGGCTTGAAGTATGGCTCAGTGGTAGAGGGGTTCCCTAACATGGAAGAGGCCCTGGCTTTAATTAAACCCTACCATCCCAAAAGAAGAGAAGAAGGCATACTACTACACACCTGTAATTTCAGCTGAGGCAGGGGAAACACAGTCTGAGCCCAGTCTGAGTAACTTGGTGACTTAGCAAGACCCTGTCTCAAATTTAAAAAATGTTTAAAAGGATATGCATGTAGCTAGTGCAAAGGCCCCATGTTTAATCCCCAATAACATACACATGTACAAAGCATACATGATAATTCCTGATGATTTAGCCCAAAAAAAAAAAAAATGCCCTTTGAGATTCTCTTTTTTTACTTGGCGGTACCAGGGATCAAAATCTGGCTCTTGTGTTTGCAAAGTGGCCATGGTACCACATGAGCTAAATCCCCAGCTGAGGTTCTCATTCTATGAGCAGAAGTTTAGGCAAAGGAAAACTTTGTTTTCAGTGATGTTACTTCCTAAATTGATTACTTCACTGACTTGCATTGTTTATAAGTTAAATCATCAATTTTAACTTTTTTTTTTTTTTTTGAGACAAGGTCTTGCTTTGTAGTTCAGGCTGGCCTTGAGCTTACTATGTAGCCACTGTGTACTGATCCTTCTGCCTCTGCCTCCCAAGTGGTACTGATTGCTGGTGGGCGTGAGTCACCATGCCCAGCATTGTTGTATCTGGTTACCGGGGAGCAAACCCAGGACCTTGCCCTTGTAAGGCAGGTACCAGATCCACTGAGTTAAATCCCCAGCCCCTTTTGCTTTGTTTTTGAGACAGCGTCTCACTAGTCCAGGCTGGCTTCAAACTCACTAGGTAGACAAGGCTGGTATTGAACTCCTGGCATTCCCTGTGCCTCAGCCTTCTAAGTGTTTGATTACTAGCATGTACTACCACACCTGACAGTTTTACTTATTTGTAAGGAATATAATACTTGTGTCCTTATACTTTTTTTTGTTTCATTAATCATGATTTCTTCTGGCTTGTGTTTTATTGGACAGTTAAAGGATAAATGCTTGGTTGCAGGACTTGAGGCCATTTAAGCTTAAATGTGGTTGAAAAGTTTTACATAATGTGGTTGGTGGTCTTTAATTTTTTATTGACACCATATAAATCATTTATCAATAGTCAGAATTAGGAGTACATTTTGTCTTAATGTCTCACAATTATTAGATTATAGCCTCTTAGAGTAGTAGAAAAATCTATTCATATTTTCCCCCTCTATTTTCAGGAAACAATCACCAATTACAGTTTTACTTTGCATATCTAGTGCTATGTTATGAAAAGCTGGGATTTGAGGTCTGACCTGTAATTTGTATATAGTGAATCTGAAAGATATTTTTCTGAAAGAATTTTCTGCAATTTGTCTATATTGAATCCGAAAGAAATTTTCTGAAAGAATTTTCTTTTTTGTGGTGCTGAGAATTAAACCCAAGACCTCATGCACATTAAGCAAGTGCTTTACCATTAAGCTACATTATCAACCCTCAGGAAATATTTTTATTTCTTTCTCAAGGTTGAAATTTAAAATCTTTAGCAAGCTGTGGTATGTGGTGGTACATACTGGTAATCCCAGCGCTCGGGAGGCTAAAGCAGGAGGATCACTGTGTGTTCCAGCCCCCTGAACTACATAGCAAGATCTGTCAAAAAAAAAAAACCAAAAGGAAAATAAATATTAAACAACTTTTAGAAGTATACAATAGCATTTTAGGAAGCCTAGCATAATATTCAGGAACAAATACAAAAGTAGTGTTGGAAGGTCAGCATAGTCAAAGATTGTTATTCTAGAGAATAATCAGTTCAAGATACTGTTTTATTAAATAAAGCCTACTCTATAAAAGACTATGCAATACTACATTTATATATGTGTACAAATAGTAACTATAAAAGACTGTGCTAGTGTATATAGTTATGCATTGCTTAATGATAGGGAGAAATTCTGAGAGAGGTTTACTTAGTTGATTTCACTGTCCCATGACCATCACATCATGTACTTAACAAATCTTGCTATTATAGCCTACATACCTAGGCTTTGTGGTATAGCCTGTTGACTCTGGGTTACAAACCTATATAGCATATTATTTAGTATTGTAGGCAATTGTCACACAGTGCATTATATATTTATATACCTAAACATACACACATGTAGAAAAGGTGCAGTAAAAATACAGAATAAAAAACCATCTGTATAGGGTACCATGGAATGCATTTGCAGGACTGGGACTCCTTCTGGAGAGTCAGAGTGTGAAGGCTTAGGACATTGGTGTACACTGTCGTAGACTTTATGAACAGTATTATACATAGGCTATTCTTCGGTTTATTAAAAAGTCATTTTTTTTTTTGAGTAGTAAATTAACTTTAGCTTTTTCTAACTTTTTAAACTACTCTTTTGTAGTTACACTTAATTTGACAAATACATCCTATCTGTCCAAAAACATTTTCTTTCTTTATATCTTTATTCTATAAGCTTTTTATACCTTAAACTTTATATTTTTTTAATTTTTAAATTTTAAAAATTAAGATATAGAGCCGGGGATTTAGCTCAGTGGTTCTGGTGCCTGCCTTGCAAGCAGAAGGTCCCAGGTTTGATCCTCCATAACGACATACAACAATATGCCCAGCATGGTAATCATGCCCATCAGTAATCAGTACTGCATACCACAGTGCCGGGCATGGTGGCTCATGCCTGTAATCCCAGCACTCGGGAGACAGAGGCAGGAGGATTGCTGAGTTTGAGTCTGAGTTCACCACCAGCCTGAGCTACAAAGCGAGACTCTGTCTCAAAAAACTTAATTTTTTTTATAGATATAATCACATACATTCTACAGGCCTATACAAGGTCAGGATCATCAATGTCATCAACTTCTACCTCTTTAGTCCCAACAGAATGTTTTAAAAAGCAAGGATGGTGCATGTGCTGTCACTTGCAATAATAGTACCTTCTTCTGAAATAGCTCCTGAAGTTCCTGCCTGGTGCCATTTTACTGTTAACTTGTTGATGTTGTTGTCCTCCGTGTGTGTGTGTGTGTTTGTGTACGTGCGCACACATGTGCGCATGTGTGTGTTACTGGAGATTGAACTCAGGACCTTCTGCTTACCAGGCAGGCATGGTACCACTGAGCTAAATCTCCAGACCCCTTTTGTTTCATTTTTTTAAGACGGTCTCACTGTGTAGTTCAGACTATTCATGATCTCATAGTGATCCTCCTGCCTTAGCCTCCTGTCTGCTGGGGCCTATAGGCATGTGCCACAATGCCCAACCATTGTTAATTTTTAAAAATAAGTAATAGTACACTTTAAAATAATGGAAAATAGTGTAATACATACCAGTGACATCATCATCATTACCAAGTTTTATGTACTTTGCATAATTGTATACTTCATATATACTTTTTTTTTTTTTTTTTTATTGAGACAAAGTCTCAAGAACAAGGTCTTCTATGCAGTTCGGGCTGGCTTCAAACTCCCTGTACAGCCCAGGTGGGCCTTAAACTCACAGTAGTCCTCTTGCCTCAGCCTCCTGAGTACTGGAACTATAAGGATGTACCATCCCACCCAACTTTACATCATATATTTATACTGTTGGCACAGTAGATTTAGACCAGCATCACCACTGTTGTACCACAGTGGCACTAGGTCATAGGAAAATTTTCAGCTCCATTATAATCTTACAGAACTACCATTATATGTGTAGTCTGTAACTGACCCAAATGTTATAAGGTACATGACTTAGTATTAGTATGTGTGCAGTTATTACATTAATGTGTGCAGAACATTATTAAGAGCTTTTAAAGTAATTCCTATATGACTTAAATTTTTTTAAATCTTTAAGCTGCAGATATTTGAACTAGAATTTGGTTGTATTATTTCTTATTTAATATTGATGTAAAACTTAAGCAGTGTTTTACTTTTGTTTATGAAGAGCTGTATTAGCCAGCATGGAGTACATGCCTATAATCTCAGGTGGCTGAGGCAGCAGGATCACTATGAATTTGAAGCCAGAACTTGTGCCACTGAGTGCAGTCAAGGCCAGACTGAATTATAGAGTAAGACCCTGTCTCAGAAAAAGAAAAACAAAGTTATATTGGTATGCTTTTCTGGGATGTTTATTACAGGAATAGTGATGCTTCATCCAGGCTTTTGGGTTATTCTTCTTGATTTTTTTCTTTTTGAAACAAGGTCTCTCTCTATTCAGCTTAGGCTAGCCTTGAACTCCTTGTACAGCACGGGCTGGCATCTAACTTACAACTATCTTTCTACTTCTGCCTTCTGGGTGCTTGGATTACAAATGTGTACCACTATGCCCAACCTTGAAGTTATTTTAGAACAGTAACCAATGTGAAGAATTGTGGATTGAGCATTTATTTTTAAGTCTAGAAGTTTTTGGTTGGTTTCAGAAACAATCTAGAACTTCTGAAGATAGCCCTTTCTCTTATAAAATATCTCTGGAGTTAGAGATTGAGCTCAGTGGTTCTGGCACCTGTCTTGCAAGCACAAGGGCCCAGGTTCGATACACACACACACACACACACACACACACACACACACACACGCTGGGCGTGGTGAGTCACGCCCAGCAGCAATCAGTACACATAACCACAGTGCTGGGCGTGGTGGCTCACGCCTGTAATCCCAGCATTTGGGAGGCAGAGGCAGGAGAATTGCTGTGATGTGAGTTGGAGGCTGAGCTTAGGGCCAGCCTGAACTACAAAGCAAGACCCTGTCTCAAAAAAATAAAATAAAATATCTCTCATTCTTTAAGGATTATAAAGAATAATTTTTTAGGGCCTGAGATTTAGTTCTGTGATTCTGGCATCTGCCAGGCAAGGTCCTGAGTTGATTCCCAGTTATCACATACCACAATGCTGGGCGTGATGCCTCACACCTTTAAGCCCAGCATTGATAATCACATACCTCAGTGCTGGGTGTGTTGGCTCACACCTGTAATCCCAGTATTTGGGAGGCAGAGGCAAGAGGATTGCTGTGAGTTCAAGGCTAGATAGTGAGTTCAGAGCCAACTTATACAAAGTGAGACCCTGTCTCAAAAAAAAAAAAAAAAACAAGTAACTTTTTAAAATTTCATACAAGTATTTTCTCCCCGTGGTTCATGCTCTTTAATATTTCTTATATCTATTCCAAGAATGATATACCAAATCATGCTGAAAACTAACTCTTTTAACAGAACTAAAAATATGACTTAAACACACTGTTGAAATGGAAAATTTGGCATAACTTCTTTTGTGGAATTAGAATTTTTGCATTTATTAAGTAATAACTAGTTAGATCCATAGCCAAAACCTTGGAGTTCTTTTTTTTTTTTAGGATTTTTTGAGACAGGGTCTCGCTTTGTGATTCAGGCTGGCCCCGAGCTCAGCCTCAAACTCACATCACAGCAATCCTCCTGCCTCTGCCTCCCGAGTGCTGGGATTACAGGCGTGAGCCACCACGCCCGACACTGTGGTATGTGGTGCTGGTTGCTGCTGGGTGTGAGTCTCCACGCTCAATATGGTATGTGGTTACCGGGGAATCAAACCCGGGCCTTTGCGCTTGCAAGACAGGCGCCGGAATCACTGAGCTAACTCTCCGGCCCTTGGAGTTCTTTAATGTGATCTGTGTAGGAGCAATCTGAATAGTAAGATATATCATATAAAAATATCTGTTAAGTGAAGGATTCACTGACCATAGACTAAATATTTGCTTTACCAATCTGCATTTTAATTTTCAGGTATTTTGAAGATGAGGAAGAAGATTCTAGCAATGTTGATTTGCCTTATATTCCTGCTGAAAACTCACCTACACGTCAGCAATTCCATTCTAAGCCAGCAGATTCTGACAGTGATGATGATCCCTTGGAGGCATTTATGGCTGAAGTAGAGGCAAGTATTAGCAGTTTGTTTCAATGAAGTATTCAGGAATTAGAAATAATTAACAAACCATACTCAAATTTATCTGCTGACCTTTACTGTTGTTGTTCTTTACATCCTTTTCCTCTGTAGTATTTTCAGAGATAATCAGTAGTTATAATCCCTGAGCAGAGTAGCTCAAGATTGAACCAAGCTACATCTTTAGTCCTTGTATTTTTCATTTTGAGATAAGGTTTTAATAGGTTGCCCAGGCTGACCTGAAACTTGCAATCCTCTTGCCTTTGGACTGGGTGTGTTTGCCATCATGCCTGGCATAGCTCAAGATTTGTGTGATTTGCTTTGTTTTAATAATGTTAGTATGTTCTTTTTCTTTTCCTTTTCGTGTGTGTGTATCTGTGTGTGTTATCAGGGATCAAACTCAGGCGCTTGTATTTTGAAGGTAGATGAAGTACAACATGAGCTATATCCCTAGCTGTAATGTTAGTATATTCTTTTTTCTTTTTTTTTTTGAGACAGGGTCTTGTTTTATAGTTTAGGCTGGCCCTGAGCTCAGCCTCAAACTCACATCACAGCAATCCTCCTGCCTCTGCCTCCCAAGGGCTGGGATTATAGGCGTGAGCCACCACGCCTGGCATTGTGGTATGTGGTACTGATTGCTGCTGGGCGTGAATCTCCACACCTAGTATGGTATATGGTTACCAGAAATGGAACCCAGGCCCTTGCGCTTGCAAGACAGGTGCCTGCCGGAACCACTGAGCTAAATCCCTGGCCCAAGTATATTCTTAAGTAGAGTAAACATGACCTCCTTGAATGTAGCATGTAGTAAGTACTTTTTTTTAGAGTCTCATTAAGCCGATCTTGAAGTTTCATAATCCAGGCTACCTGAGATTTCTGATCATCCTCCTGTCTAAACCTCCTAAGTGTTAGAATTAAAGACATGTGCCACTGTGCCTAGCTTAAGTATGTGTTTGTAAGGTAATTTAACTTAGTAAATTTACTAATATTTCAAATTCTGCATTATTTTAATATCAGTATTTATAACCTCCCTATAGAAATTGAAACTCTTGGGGCCAGGGAGTTAGCTCAGTGGTTCTGGTGCCTGTCTTGCAAGTGCAAGGGCCCGGGGTGACCACATACAATGAGACTCACACCCAGCAGCAGTCAGTACCACATACCACAGTGCGGGGCGTGGTGGCTCACGCCTGTAATCCCAGCATTTGGAAGGCAGAGGCAGGAGGATTGCTGTGATGTGAGTTTGAGGCTGAGCTCAGGGCCAGCCTGAACTACAAAGCGAGACCCTGTCTCAAAAAAAGAAAAAAGAAATTGAAACTCTTGACCACCTTTTTAAAAAGTTTCTTCTGATTATTTAATTATTTTTATTATGAAAATTTGCAAACATACAAAAGCTGAATGATAAAAGAAATCCCCATGTACCTTTTTCTCATATTTAATCAATTAACTACTTTTTAAAATTATTATTATTGAGACAGTGTCTCACTTTGTAGTGCAGACTGGCTCTGAACTCACCATGTGGCCCAGGCCAGCCTTGAACTCAAAGCAATCCTCCTACCTCTACCTCCTGAGTGCTGTGCTTATAGGTATGAGTCACCATGTCTGGCATTGTGGTATGTTTTTACCGGGGATGGAACTTAGAACCTTGCATTTTGCTAGGCAGATGCCAGAACCACTGAATAAATTCCTGGCCCATTAGTTAACTGCTTTAAATTGGTCTTCTAATATCAGACCTTTCCCTCTTCAAGATTTCTTTTTTTTTTTTTTTTTTTTTAGGTTTTTTTTTTTTTAGGTTTTTTGAGACAGGGTCTCGCTTTGTGGTTCAGGCTGGCCCTGAGCTCAGCCTCCAACTCACATCACAATCCTCCTGCCTCTGCCTCCCGAGTGCTGGGATTACAGGCATGAGCCACCACGCCCGGCACTGTGGTATGTGGTACTGGTTGCTGCTGGGGGTGAGTCTCCACGCCCAGGATTGTTATGTGGTTACCGGGGAATCGAACCCGGGCCCTTGCGCTTGCAAGACAGGCGCCGGAACCACTGAGCTAACTCCCCGGCCCCTCAAGATTTCTTTTTGATTTTTTTTTTTTTTTGGTTTTTTTGAGATAGGGTCTCGCTTTGTGGTTCAGGCTGGTCCTGAGCTCAGCCTCAAACTCACATCACAGCAATCCTCCTGCCTCTGCCTCCCGAGTGCTGGGATTACAGGCGTGAGCCACCACGCCCGGCACTCTTTTCGATTTTTTTTAAAATGAATCTCAGATATATAATTTCAACCTTCTAAATTAGGGTTGGCGGGTGTTGGGAATTGATCCCAGGACCTTACACTTGCCAGGCAGGCATGATGCCACTGAGCTAAATCCCTGGTGTTTGGACATAGTTTCATCTCTTAGTATTTGTGTATCTCTGTAAGGGAACTGTTTTTTTGTTGTTTGTTTTTTGAGACTGGGTCTTGCTTTTGTAGTTCAGGCTGGCCCAGAGCTCACTGTGTAGCCCAGGTAAGCCTGGAACTCACAACAATCCTCCTGCCTCTGCCTCCAAAGTGCTGGGATTACAGGCATGATCCACCACACCTGACTGTAAGAGAACTCTTCACTGAGATTTAGCTCAGTGCTTCCAGCATGTGTCATGCAAGTGCAAGGTCCCAAGTTTGATCTCTGGTAACCACATACCATAATGCCAGGCATGGTGACTCAGGCCCATCAGCAGTCAAGTACCACATACCATAATGTTGAGCATGATGGTTTACTCCTGTAATCCCAGCACTTGGGAAGCAGAGGTAGGAGGATTGCTTTGAGTTTGAGGCTGAGCTCAGGGTCAGCCTGAACTACAAAGTGAGACTTTGTCTCAATAAAACAAAAAAAAGATTTGTGTAGGTTTAAAACACAAGTTCTATAAGTGTTATGACCTATTTCATATGTTACATAATTATACCATATTTAGTTTTTAGTCTTATGTATATTCTGTGTATTGCAGTACTTTTTAAAATAATTCATCTTTATCAGAAATAGGATCATACCACATACTGGCTTTTTTTTTTTTTTTTTTTTTTTTTTTTTTTTTTTTTTTTTTTTTTTTTTTTTTTTTTTTTTTTTTTTTTTTTTTTTTTTTTTTTTTAGGTCTTTTGAGACAGGGTCTCACTTTTGTGGTTTAGGCTGGCCCTGAGCTCAGCCTCAAACTCACATCACAATCCTCCTGCCTCTGCCTCCCGAGTGCTGGGATTACAGGCGTGAGCCACCACGTCCAGCACTGTGGTATGTGGTACTGGTTGCTGCTGGGTGTGGGTCTCCACACCCAGTATTGTTATGTGGTTACCGGGGAATCGAACCCGGGCCCTTGCGCTTGCAAGAC
>PVIR01015687.1:0-37852 GCA_004026965.1 Petromus typicus
AAGAGTGTAGATTTCAGAGATGTTCAGTTTCCATATTTTGTCTTTACAGACATACAGGAAAATCATTTACTTGATACAGTCTACAAGATGGAGTGGCAAAATTCCTTCTTGGTACTCATAAGAATTTATTTACTGATTCTACAGTAACTGAAAATGTGACTGTTGTCTCCTAGGAAGCGCTGAGCGGCCAGGTGCAGGGCCTCCTCACTAACGAGGTGAGCCCTTCTCACCATATGACGATGCTCACAGGAGAGCTGGCCTCCCGCTGAGTGACAGGCATCTGCCCTCACATTGTCCAGAGTGACCACAACCCGTAACGGGCTGGCACTCTTCCAGTGGGGAAAGAAAGTCATGGAAGGCAACAGTACAATCCTCTCTACTTTACAAGCAACTCACCTGAACAAGATTAAGAGTAGAATGTATGATCAAAGTTCAGGGAGATGTTCATATAAGTTTTTAGAAATATGGTAAAATGTAAATAGCATATTATCCTAGAAGTAGTGATTTACGTCTTAAGGACATATTGACTTTTCCAATATTAGAATTGCATTGAGTTCGTTTTAATAATATTTTTACAATATATTTTATAAAATGAACTGGAGATTGTATTGCAGTGAAATATTTTTCACATTTTATTGTTTAAATCATTACGATTAGAAAGGAACTTGTTTATAAAAACTAACCCACTTCATAAAGAAAGTTAAATGTCAAGCTGCTTTCAGAGTTGCTAATTATACTTAGAATATTAAATGTCAGCATTTGCAAACTGCTTCCATGCTCTGCACTCAGGACACGGTGACACATTTCTGATCCTTGCATCATAGCAATATTAAGTTGAGAATGTTCTGAGGTGTTGACTATTGTTGCTTGCTTGACTTTATTTTCTTTATCTCATTTTACAAATTTTACATTATTTCGTTTCATCTATACATTTTTCTTCAAATACTCACTGACCTTTTACAGAAAATAAAACCCAAATTGAAGGCAGTGACCACACACTGACACTGTCACCAGGCCCGTTAAACTTCAAAGTCCTCAGAGAAAGTGTTGCCTGACCGAGGCAGGGGGATGTTCGGATCATTTACAGCGATTTTCCTCTGGAAACCACAGACACTTCCAGAAACCCCAGACATCTTCATGTCTCTTTAGCTGGAAAGAAAAATATGCCAATTTTATAGTTGCTCACTTTCATCACAGATTGATATTCAAGAAATTGCCAGCATTGGACCTTTTAGACCTGCAAAAGTGGCAGCTCCTCCAACTCCAGTTGAACTATTGAAATGGGAGAAATTGCGTTCAGTCACCAATTGAAACAAGCGGCCAAATGGCTCGTGATGTCACAAGCATTTTAAACACTTGTTTTCCAAAATATGTTGAGAAAGAGGATTCTAAACTGTTTTGTGTGAGGGCTCACTTCTCTTGCCTTAAATTTATTTTTACTTAACATTAAAATTGCACATATTTATGGGGGACTATGTGTTGTTTTGTGTATATCTTTTGTCGTACTCAAGTCTGCGTAGATAGGTCGATGTTCCGAAGCATTTCTCATCGTTAGTGCTAAAAGCCTTCCAAAGTCTTCCTTTGGAAAGCACAGTCCATCGCACCATGTGCGGTCGCCTCGTGTGCCATTCACCAGAAGTTGCTCTCCTGTCTGCAGCGCAGCGTCCATGAATCGCCATCCCTCGTTTTTTTTCAGACTTACAAGAATCTTCAAACCCTTTGCTTCTGTAACTTAATACTGATTTGAAAAACTCTGTATCTGGAGGCTGCTTCACATATTGCCTCTGTCCTGTTCTTGTCAGACTTTTAGATTTTGAGTCTGTGGGTTGATAATACAGACAAGGATGCAGCCAGAAATTTCTACAAGTCACTGTTAAACAAACAGCACTTGGGGTGGAGATTAATAGATAATGCATTGTAAGAAACTGGAGGCTGATTTTTGTAGGATGAGGCCATACTGTGCATGATATCATACTTATTACACTTTATGTTTGGACCTTCATTTCCTAGAGGGAAAGTGGAGCTTTTAGCACTATCTTACACAGAGCATGGAACAGATTAAGCTTTTTTTCTCATTATATGCTGTGTTCAACAGTAATTACTTCAACTGGAACCTACATATTGCTGGCTACCAGAGCTAGTGTCTCGAGGTAGCCATTACAGTTTCAAATTCTGTGTATCTAATTGTCCAAAACCAATTAAATGGCATTGAGATTTTCTCCTTCTATTCTAACTGATGTTCAGGATAAACTGTGATCTTCTTTGTAGGAAAATATCATCAGCCAAAGCGTTCACAAATTTCTATATAGAAATATCAAGGGCTTAGTGAAAATTACAAGGTATATTATTAATAATATTAAATCAATAAAACCAATGAGAAAAAATAAAGTCACAGATATCAGAATTATTGTTCAGGGATTTCACATTAACTGTAAATGCCAGTTCAAGAAAATAGCAGATAAACCAAGGAGCTTATCCCCAAAACACCTGGGATGTTCTTGTCAGACAAATTTTACAAAATGCAGATCTTTTGTCATCGTGCTGCATGAGGCCTTTCAGTTGACCCTTTCCTACTGGACAGATAAGCTCCTGCCAAGTTCCCAGAAGCTCTTCAGACTATACCCTACGGATTTCATCAGCCTGACTCTTACTGATTCTTAGTTCACAAGTCACACTGTTACTTTGCACAATTATTATGAGTCTTGATGCTCTTCATTTGGATGTGGTGAACCTTGTGTTTCACCTGCTTCTCTGCCTGGGAAGTATTGAGTTATCTTCAAATACCTGCATCAAGCCACAGCTGCCCTGGGAATTCTCCACGCAGCTCTCCACAGAAGCCTTCTTCCCCTGCGCTGCCGCAGCCCCTGCTGTGTGCTCTCCTGGGACACTTCCCGTTGCTGTCCCAGTTGCTCCGGCACCCTCAGTCCCTCGAAGGTCCAGAGCAGCGCTGAGCTGGAGCTGCCTCAGGGCCCTGGGAAAATCAGCAGAACGTTGTGGCTCAGGGCCCTGTGCCCCCAGACCGCACACGCCAACAGCTGGGCTCCACTCTATTCATCCATTGTCTCGGCTGTAGGAAATGTTATGCATGAAGATCTAATACAAACAGGGTGCTTTGTTTACAGACTGCGAATAGGGTGTGTTATGGAGGACATGCCCTTCCATGCTGTGACAACCATTTCTTACCTCAAGACAGAAGTTCCTCATATCACTAACAAAGTTAGTTCTGACATCCGTGTTTGAAATGTCTCTTTCATTCTACTTGTCCACATGAATGAACATGTCAAATAACAATAATTTCACAGCATACCTGTTCACCACTAACATGGACATCTTTGCAGAATTAGATAGTAATCATGTATTCATGTGTGTCATGACTTAGTATTATGTTAAATGATATTGTAAAACCTTGCAGTACATTTTGCAAGAACTAAGAAGTCACACTGAAACTATGTGGATAAAACTTATAATAAATTCTATATTTTATTTATAAATTATCTTATTTGTTATGTATTTGTGTGTTTACAAATATAATTTCTTTAGAAATTCTTACGTATTTGCTGAAACACCACCAGGTAAGAACATCACAAAGAAAAGATTCATATCTTAGTCTTTTAGATGCAATGACTACATAATTGGTAATTTTTGGTAAATACAAAGTCTGATGAATTGCTATTATTTTAAGCTTATTTAGAAAGCCAGTACATACCAGTTTTTGCCTCTAGTTCCAGTTTTGTTCTGTACCAAATGCACAATATTTTCATTTTGACAGTGGAAGTTAACATAGGAATTATAGTC
Organism: Petromus typicus; assembly: GCA_004026965.1. Classification (NCBI taxonomy): domain Eukaryota; kingdom Metazoa; phylum Chordata; class Mammalia; order Rodentia; family Petromuridae; genus Petromus; species Petromus typicus. The sequence continues at coordinate 3,796 of PVIR01015687.1, forward strand.
CAACAATGAGTGTTTAAGTCAGAACAACCTCCTTAACATGAAAAATTAGTGGGCATCTTTACTGGAGACTCCTGAAATGTTACTGGAACCCTCCACAGTAGGCGCCAGTCTCCTGCCCAGAGTACAACGTGGGACTGAGGGGGGAAAGACGTAACTGGATGAACAGCAGGAGCCAGGACGACCAGTGACTGTGCAACCAGTCGAGGGCGGCACAGTCTCAGGCACTTTGTACCAGGGACCAAACTCAGGACCTTGTGCTTGTGAGGCAAGCGTGGCACCACTGAGCTAAATGCCCTGCCCTAAGCCACTGATTTTTATTGTAGTCAGCTTGGGTAAAGGCAAGCTATGTGCGAGAGGAGTGGCTTTTCATGCAAGGATGCATAGTCCTGAGTTTTGTATGAAAATCCATGGGTAAGGCTTATAAAGGACAAGATAAAGCATACTCAAATGAGGAACAGAACAGACAAAATATGTGGTTGAAATTAGAATGTTGTCCTAGTTAGAAGGTTTTAGCTGTGGGAATGGAATTTAGGTGTGAGTCACCCTGACCTCGGCCTGCAGGCTGTGGCCGGACCCACTTCTCAGCACAAGTCAGCTGTGCGGTTACCTCTTAACCCCAGCGCTGGGCATGCTCAGTCCTGCAGTCTTCCACACAGAGGAAAGCAGAGGAACGTACAGCTGTGTGTCTGCAGCAGTGAGTATCTGTCCTATGTGCTGCCTCGCACGAGACTCAGATTTATCCAGTACCCCATAACTTATAGGAAATTACAGTGAACTTTCTTCTTTCATTATTGCTCAGGCCTTCAATTCAGGCTGATATGGTACATTAAGTGAGTCATGAGGAACTTAACAAAGATCTAGAAAATGGCCAAATGGACCTTGTAAAATTTAGTTGCAAGAACGTAAAACTGAAGAATCAATAGTTGTGCAACTATAAAGATATCCTAGACACAAGAGGTATTCTCTAGGACCGTGTTTCAGAAGAATAAATCATACATCCTTGGGAAATTTTATTTGCGGTCAACACAAACTCATCTGTCTGAGGGTAGAAAACAAAAGATGTTAATTGATTAAGGAGTTCCTTTCAAAAAGACATCTGACGGACTCTGTACTCTGGGAAATGGCAGTGAGACTCCTGATAACTGGAAGCTGCTTTAGACAGACGATCTCACCATCAAAACAGAGTGGAACACAACAGCCAATGAACACGTACTTAATACCTACCGGAAGCTGGAGCTGAAGAGTTCCAAATAAGAAGGGGAGTGAAGCCGCTGCATGGCAGGGGAAGGCCAGGAGCTGGAGCCGAGGTCTGCACCTCGGGGGCCCCAGGCAGGAGTCTGCACCTCAGGGCGGCCCCCGGGGAGGAGTCTGCACCTGGGGGGGAGGTCCCCCGGGCAGGAGTCTGCATCTCAGGGGGGCCCCCCGGGCAGGAGTCTGCACCTGGGGGGGAGGTCCCCCGGGCAGGAGTCTGCACCTCAGGGGGGCCCCCCGGGGAGGAGTCTGCACCTGGGGGGGAGGTCCCCCGGGCAGGAGTCTGCACCTCAGGGGCCCCCGGGCAGGAGTCTGGTCCAGTGGAACCCGGTGCGGAGGACAGCGCGGCCCAGGCTGCTACCCGTTGCATTCAGAGGCCACACAAGTGAACCCTCAGGCCAGCGAGAGGGCGCTAAGCTGTTCTGGGAAGGCGGATCCTCTCCGTGCTCTGCCGGTACTGCCTGTGTGCATGTCTGGGTAGCTGAAGTCAAATGTTTCAGTAAATGACTAGAAGATAAATTTATAGAGTTCTTTCATTAAGTAATAAAAATAAAATGGATCACATAGAACAAAATGATAAAAATTAGTGTACCCATCTAGAAGGCCCAATCTCTTAGTGAGACGACTCGAAAGGAAAAGGAGAGCTGGACAGACATTTCTCAGACCTGAAGAACACAAGCCCTCGCTGGAAAGGAGCCGCGAGTGCCCAGCAAAGTGAGCGGCCGAAGGCACAGTCGCAGCACTGTTCGGGGCGCTGCGCACAATGACTGTCACTCCGCCGTGAGGGAGCATGGACTCTGCTGTGTGCGGCAAGGTGAACAGGACAGGAGGACACCACGCTCAGTGAAGGAAGTCAGACGCAGAAAGGCCAGTGCGCCGTCTTCAGCCATATACGGAAGTGTTAAAAAGTCCACAAAATGTAGAGCAGGTAGTGACAGTGTCTGGGAAGACGTGGGTGTGAAAAGGATGAGGGGCAGGCGAATCTAATCAGGGCGTGCTGCGTGCAACAGTGGAAATAGCACACTGTAACTCGTTAGTGTGTGTAATCAACTCATTAATCAAAACTAAAATGTAAAAATAGTAAATATGAGTATTTAGAGAATTAAAAAGAAGAAAAACAAATCTAAGTTACATACAAGCAACATGCAATTGTAAAAAAAGAATTGGGTCAAAGGTCACAGTTTTCTGATTAAAAATAATCTTTCATCTTACTGGGATTTTCAAGAAAAAAATTTATATAACAACACAATGACATAGATGTATGATATATACGTGTATGTCAAGTGTTGGTAAATGAAAGATGAGTTTTCATTATACTATCATTCAAAAATTTCTATACATTTGAAAATTTTCACCCCAAAACAAAAAAGAAAATCGGCTATAGGCAGGAGGTGTGAAAAGCTAACCAAGAGGAAGAGAAACAAGAGGGGAAAAAATCAAGATATTTCTTTCTGAAATTCCTCCTAGTTCAAGTCATTGAGTGAAAGAGTGGAGATCCGGGAAGAGATGGAGCCTGGTAGGAGGACACATTGCCGAAGCTGGGGGCCGTCTGCCTTCGGGGCTGGAAGCCCGCCGGCCACATGGCCACGGGACTGGAGGCACAACACTGTCTGGTGGCCTCAAATATTCAGCACTTACTTTATATGAATATTGGTGAAATAAAGACCATTAATTCTAAAATATGTAGAGAACCAAGAAATAAAAATTAATGGCCAATTGTTAACTTTAGGGTAACTTAAATATAAGTAACATAAAAGATTCATAATACATAATAATGTAGATAGAATTGTATTACATAATAATTTTGATAATAATAATTATGTATTATTACCTGGTAATAATGACATTGACTATATTAGACAAAACTATGAGGAAAGTATGAAAGTGATATATCAGAACTATGAGGAGAAATCTATCATACAAATAAATCTTAAACCAAATGGCTGACAATAGAAAATAACTGAAATTCATGTCAAGCAAGATGACTATGTTATTTAATAACACAAAAATGTGAAATTAATAAGGGTAAAGACTAGCAGAGAACTGCTGGTTTGGGAATAACATGAGCACAAGACTTGCTATTTTTGAACATAAAAACCTTAGTACAGTTTTAATGGTCTGTAAATCTTTTATACATTTTAAAATTTATGAAGAATCTTTTATAAGTTCTACCCTAAAGGTGATATTAGAATATTTAAGTTTTTAAAGACCAAAACATTCAAATATCAAGTGGAGAAACTAAGCCACACTGAGAGCTAAAAATATGACAAAGTAGAAATCATGAATTTAAAAATGAAAAAAATAGATATCAGATTCAGAAAATGTCATGTGCACATAATAATACTGTACAAAGGGCAAACCAGGCAAGACAAAAGAAATAGATTTTTTAAATATTCTTAAATTAATAAAATATTATTTTTCAAATTAGATGAATTTAAAATTTTAGCTAAGATGTGGGGAAATATATACATCTCAACATTTTCTATTTAGATTTCTGTCATAAGACTAAAACAGAGATTTGGAAAGCTCCAGGCAAGATGAAAGCATGAAGCAGTAGGAATGGAAAAATGTATTTCAGAAAGGGAAGTGTCAGCCAAAGTCCAGAAGAAAAGCGGAAGGCTTTTCCAGGACTGAGGAGTGACCAAGATGGACGGCGGGTTTGGAGTCGGTGACCGCAGAGGAAACGCGAACTGAGCCACACAGGGAGGAGAGGAGCTGGCTGCTGGCTGCTGCCTGCCGGCTTTGTCCACAGCCTGCGAAGGCAAATCCTGTCCATCTAGTTAACTTTGCCGTGTAATCAGACTATTTCATTATCAAAATCTAAAAACCACAATGTACGCAACAGAATACACAGCACTGAGTCGTTCCTTCCTGTCCTCTTTCCGACTTTTTTTTTTTTTTTTGGTTATCTACTTTATCAGTAATGAAAGTTAAGCACAATTTAAGGATCCTGTACCTCCTCTTCTATCTTCACTATGATTATTAGTGGGATAAACAGCCCAGGGGGTCGTAAGAAATACTTTGGCACCATTATGCTACCATGTAAGTTGTTCTGTTTTGATTTTCTTAAATGGTCTTCTCTACCATCTGTAACAGCTCTAAATAAATCTTCGAGCACATGTTGCTACTGTTGGACTTTCTGTTTAATTAACAAACATCAGAACATGACCCAGCTGCTGCTGTTCACGGTTGTGTGGAGTCCTTAGTCTAGTGAAATGTGCTATGTGCCCTTTAACCATGCACAGAACCACAGCACGGCCACGCGCTGTGGACCACACTAACCAAGGTGGACCGAGCTGACTGACACTCGGTGACGGGCATTCTCCCATTTCTGTTGCAGGGCTATGATGACGGCTATGGAGGGGACTACGAGGAGCCGACCTATGAGGCCTATGACAACAGCTACGCCACACAGACGCAGAGGTAAGGTGTGCTCTGCGCAGCCGAGGGGCTGTAGCTGCAGGAGGAAAGCTGTCTCGGCAAGAGTTGCTCTGTGTCTTTTTTGAGTTATGAGGTTGCTCTGTAGACTGTACAAACATGGATGTAATATAATCACCTGGCGAGTGCAGACAGTGTCACGATGCTAATTCGTTGTTCTAAGACTGACCACCATAACTCATTAACAAACAGGTCTTGTTTCCTCATTTTCCAACTGAAGGACACGCAGATTGTTGCCAATTTTGTGGAAGGTTTATATAAAACAAATCCAATTTTACAAATTCAGCCCAAATCCTTTTCTTATCTTGCATTATCTTTTTTAGTTGATTTTATTGATACACTTTTCATATACATAATGATCACATTCATCATAGGGAATTTTACCTGTACGTGATATACCTGATTCTTCTCATAGAAAATACAACCTATGTGACAGCCTAATGCAACCTATGTAATAGTTGAGTGAGTCTCCTCTTTATGAGAGACAGAATTCTGTAGAACTAATTGCTCTAAACCATTGTGTCATTAATCATTCAGGGGTCAATGTTACTAGCACACAAGGAAACCTGAGTAACAAGCTTCCTTTAAGGGTTGTTAAGTAAAATCTGGGCGAAGAGGGTGGCAAAGAAAGAAACAATGGTAAGGTCGCTGTGAGCTCAAGAATGTGTGCAGCTGGATTCCCACGGCCTGAGGATGGCACAGTGACTGCGGGGACGGGAGTCCACCCACAGCGAAGCGTGACAGATACTTAGAGCCAAGTGTGACTGCACTCGCCGGCGCAGGACGATCTTCAGCCGCGAGGAACTGTGTGATTTGTAGTAGGCTGGCTAGAAAAGCCACCATGGGCCAAGAGCTTCTGCTATGAGTGCTACTTCATGGCCCCAGTTACCTGCTGGGACACAGAGATTACAGAAGAGACAGAAACTTTACATCACACACAGACCCTAACGGACCATCACATGCAAATGGGCTACATGCTTACAACATCTGGACCATTGCACACTACTGCATAAAAGTAGTGGTTAAGTTCTGTATCACTATGCATAGAAAATACAATAACACATTACGAGAATGACTGGAATAGGCTAACCTCATTCTTTGATCTGCCCCAGAAGAGCTACATTTCTATATAGGAGGTTTTGAAATAATTTTATAAAAGTGAGAGGTTTCTTCCTTATGATGAGCTATAAGTAGGAGTAACTGACTTTAAGAGATTTTAAGGGAGAAAAATTTAGAACTTGGATAATTGAGTGAATATATGAAAAGTGATTGCTAGAATTATTGAATAAACCTGTATATAAAATTGGCAGCAATAAAGACTAAGTTTGGGAAGAAGGCATCTTTTTTAATTAAGTGCAATTTTATGCAAAACAGAATTTTCTAATACGCTGCTGCTTTGTTTCCCTTTCCTGTCTATTAATTTCCCATGGCTGGATTTTTCCTGTTTGTCCAGCAGATAACTGAAGTCTTCCAAAGTCTTTCCCACTCTCCACTTAAGAACAGTTGGCTCCCACCTGGAACCACAGTCCCCCAATGTCCACTCTCTATAGCTCCTTCTTCCCGCCTTACACTGCAGTGACTTTGGAGTCCAGCACCAAGTGTGAAAATCGCTAGTAGGTGATCTCTCTCTCTCCCCCTCTCTCTCTCTCCCTCTCCCCTACCCCTCTCTTATCTGGGTTGGCCTCAAACTTATAATCTTCCTGCATCAGCCTCCCATATAATGAGATTACAGGCATGTACCACCATGTCTTGCTAAATAAGTAGTTATTAAGTGATTGTGCCAAGAAATATGAAACCATACAGTGAAAATACTTATTTTTAATTTTAATATATTTCATATTTTTTAATAATTTGTTTGAAGCTATTAGAAAATTGAATATATGTGATAAATGTTCCTATAAATATTTATTTACTTATATTTAAATCAAGTCAAACAATTAGAGAGTAATCAAGTGTTAGAAATTAAAAGAGACAAAGTCCGTTCACTGGGTTTTTTTTCAAGTGATGGCTCTTTAGTTGGACTTTGAAGTATAACATTGAATTTTTGGAGGAAAAGTATTTCTAAAGAAATAAGATGAAGATAAATACATAAGCATTAATTTATGCAAAGCTTATGAGCCACTTGAACATTATTTTGGCAAAGAATATAAATATTGTTTTATGTGGGCCTAAATCAGAAGAAATCGTTGTGTGAAGTCCTGACAATGAGAGAACAGGACGTGTGTGTGAGATGAAGGTCGAGCCCCTGCAGCCCCGTGGGTTGAGCAGTCAGGGCACAGGGTGCAGGACGGGTGGCCCACGGGGGAGCCAGAGGGTGCCTGCGTGGAGACTCCAGAGCAAGGTCACCAGGTGGCAATCCCAAGGTCCACCTGGAGTTCGGAGCGAGGACAACTGTAAGTAATCCCAGCTGTGCAGTGAGACATCGTTAGTCCTGGAAATTTTCGACTGGATCAGAAAAGGTGCTTTGCTGAAGATTACTCATGGAGCACTTAGCTGAATGACACACGACTGACAGGAAAGGGCATAATGGCAGCAATTTCCAGCCGTCATTTTCTCTTGCTGTGTGTCTATCAGGAGAAAAAGTGAAGAAATGGAATGATGAGTTTATCACGCGCAGTTCCAACTCGGAAATCCTCTGCTGTTTGCGGGAACTCAGTTCCTTGAAGCCTGACTTACACACTCTGTCTGAGCCACACCTGGAGCTGGACAGAGTCCTGGGTCCCCAGACCCGTTTCGGGGGATTCTTCAAAGGCATTAGCCTTTTCAGAGAATAACCTTCTGAAGTCATGTAATTTCACAAGATTCTGAGAAAATTGCCTGCCCCAAAGTTAAGCAAAAATTGGCAGCAGACCATAGATTAAGGAAAATCAATGATAGAAAAATTAACTTTTATTTACATAGGTATAATTTTAAAGCTAATACTACATAGAGTCTACATTCTATATTGACCCCAGGAACATCTGGACCTAAAATACTTGTTAATATTATTGTATTCAAATATATACCAGGTACAATGTAAATGGATACAAAAAGCATCTGACCACTTTAGGTTGGAGTGTCATTGCCAAATTGTTTCAAAAACACAACTTGAGAGAAAATATGTGGTTTCAGAGCTTTTGGATTGGAAATAAAGCAATTGTAGCTTGTATTATATAATGTTCAATAACATTAAATTATAGGACATGTATGAAAGAAACAAAATAGAAGTCTGAAGAGGTAGGCAGGGAACTCTTGGGTATTTACCAAAGTAGTAATTTTCTCAGAATAATAGAAGCAGTGCAACCATAGTACTGAGCACTTGATATGTGCCAGATACTTGTACTTGGCACTTTGTAAATATTATACATGAAGCAGATAGTTTTATCCTCCGTGTTCCAGATAAGGAAACTAGATTTCTGAATGTTTATCATGTCAGGAATTTTATAGTTTAGGAAATGATAGGCTCGAGCTTGGAAGAGATTTCTATCTAATGCCAGGCTCGGCCATTGTACTAGTACCATATTGCTTCCCAGACACTGTACACCATGTTTAAACTGATATCCTATAGGAAACTCTTAAGTGTAAGTGATGTGTGCTCTCTGGAATCTCTTCACCTGCCTTGGTCTCTCACACAGAAAGGTAGCTTCTTTTCCTGTCTGCCCTTCTTAATGAAAGTCGTGTCCCTCTGTCGGTCTCCAGTCCTGAGCAAGGTATTGGTGACTCTTTCCTCTCCCTTGGCAATTGGCTGCACATTTTTTAGACCTCCCCCAAACAGCGCAGAATATGTTTCTCGACTCTTCACTACACATATCCTTTAAATGACAAAATAATGCAATTTGTACACCTCAGCTTTAGGAGGTCTGTGTGTTGTCTTCCTCCCTGGTCCTTGCCCTGAGAAGCCTTCCCCAGTAGCTGCTTCCGTCGGTGTACACTCCAGTAGTGACGGGACCCGAATCAGGCAGCACCAAGTCCAGCTCCCTGATGGCTGGTGCCAGAGCCCCGCCCAGCAGGCTCAGCCCAGCCCCACTCGCCTCCAGCCATGCCACAGTAGTGAGCTCAACACCTGTGTCTGTGCCAGATGCTGGTAGCTGACAACTGCTTATCACTCAGTATTGTTGCACTGAGTCAGCAGGGTAATACCCATGCAGACGTAGTTTTCTGCAACCTTTGTTGAGTTTTTGCTCCTCCAGTTTTAACAACTCTCCAGTGTCGCCTCCTAAAGTCTTCCCACGACCCCGGAGTCCAGCGATCTTCAGTTACAGCACGTGAGAGGAGTCAGCACACAGAGGCGCAGCTCCTGCGCCCTGCTGCGGGCCCCGCAGCCCAACAGCCCAAATCTGCCAGCAACATCAAGTGCCCTGTCTCACTGTTGGCGTGTAGGGAACTTCTCAGCTGAAAACCAGGTTCTTCCCACATGAACTGCTGTCGGGCTGGGTCTAACACCACCCTGCAGCTTCCCGGGGTGTCTTAACCTGAACACAGAAGGGAGCACTGGTCTCTGTGGTGCTCTGTCTTGCCACTTATGCCCTTATGGGAGGTTTTGAGCTTCTTTGTTGGATGATAGAGCATGACCTAGCACATGACCTAGCACATCTTAGATTTATCTTTTAATGTAAATTCCTTTTCACAAAAGTTTGGGAAGCATTACCAAGGATGAGGATTAGCAGCAAAATTTAAATTGACAAGGGCTACTGGTTAACAGTCCGTGAGCTGTAAACATAGCTATGAATCTGTACAGTTGCACTGTAAAGTCGCTTACAGACTATTCACATACAAGTTATGCTTTTCTTTTAAAACTACTCATAGATTCATTCAACAAGCATTCACTGTCCCTTAGTTTTGGACCTATGTATAGAACAAAGCCTAGACTTCTAATTATATAGAAATGCTGCAAATGAAATTAGAAACTTTTGTTCCCTGGTGATGCCACTGGACAGGAACCCCAAAGATGAAGCCTAAGTATCCGAACTTCAGCGTGGTGCTTTTGTGATTCTTGCTGTGCTACAGCGAGATAGTTTAAAAAGAAACAGCTTTCTGAAATTAGTTGCTCTGGATGAAGATGAGCTAAATCCTGCAGGATGCGAGTAGAAAGAGGAAAAGCCTTGCTGGGGGTTGGAGATGCCCCCAGAGGGACTGGGCCCTGGGTGGAGTCTGGGAGGGCAGTGTGCACGTTCTGGGTGAAGAAACAGGGCAGACTCCGTCTCTGGGAGACTCCACACTGTGGGAGGAGGGCCGCAGGTTCCAGAGATAATCAGAGGAAGGCGGGGGGGACTCGGGCTCCGCATGGAGGGGCCACGCCCACAGCCTCCGGGCTTCAGGAAAGAGCCACATGACGGGACAACTCGCCAGCTCTCTTCGGCTCAAGCGTGCGGGATGGAGGCACGAAGGCGGCAGTGCCGCTCAGCTTTCCCTTCTGGGTGGCAAGATTTCAGCGTTGTCAACGTGCCAGCGTGCAAGCTTCAGCGTGAGTCCATCAGAAGCATGGAGACCTCACCTGACTTCAGTCCCAGGCCTGGAGGAGCTTCGGGTCAAGGCCATGTTTTCTCACAACATAGTTCTGTCAAAGCAAAGGCCATTGTTAGCAGTGCACATAGGACTGTCCCAGACTCCAGCCCACTCTCTCACATTCTCAACATCCTGTGTGAAAAGAACGCTGCGGTAAGCCACAGGAGATTCTAGAACATTCCGCAGCACGGATGAGCCCTTGTGGTGTGGGTGTGAAGAGCGTCGTTAACACCTGAGCGCAGCGCAGTGCGCATCAGCGCGCCCAGCCTCAGAGTGGCTAGATTAAAGCGACGGAACAACTGGAAATTGTACCAATGTTTACAGCGCTGAAATGCTACCGTGAATGACTCAGACAGGGAAATACGTGTAAACAGTTAAGACTGTATCTATTTTAGACTAGGATTCAATAGTTTCCACATGCGGCAGTTCGTTTAACAAGGTCCGGTACCACTGAGCCTAGTGAGCCATTTGCTGGTCCTTTTATACCATGCGATTTCTACAGTCCAGTGATGATTCTGCACAACAAAACAGAAGATTGTTTTTGTTACGGAATTGTGCACTCTTCATGTATGAAATAAATGATCAAAGTAAATGAAAAAGTGCTCTGTAAACTGAAAGTAGACGGTTGAAGAGTGTCTCAGTTGGGGGGGGGGGTGGTTTGCAGAAACATAGGCAGCGGAGGGTCCGGAACACAGCCGACAGAAGTGTAGTTCTTCCTCACGCGGAGTGGGTCTGCGCTCTCAAAACACCCGTTTCTATAAAGGAAATCATTACAAAGCTGATCATAATTCTATGCTGGGTGCTTTGTATAGATCATCTATCTTGATCCTTAATCTATGAGCAGAGCAAATATGTCACTTCCCTCATGAATAATCAGCCTATATTTCATCCTGCGCACATTAAATATCATCAAGCAGGCAGGTATGGTTATTGAATGTTTCAGAATACCTCGAGATGAAATCTTTCTTGCCACTGTGACCTTTATGAATGTGAAAAAGAGGAGCTCTGTGTCTGTGCCTTTGTTAATTGGAGAATCACCTGTTATTAATAGTTCCCAAGCCCCTGATATGTACGACGCACTGATCATGGAGCTATCAGGCCATCTCATCAATATTTGAGGACGATGAGATTATTACTTATAGTAAAGGTGAGGACGCTGGACTTCAGAGGGATGAGATGACCTGGCTGGGAAGACATACTCATCCAAACAGAAAATAGCATCTCCCATGCATATATTTAAGTATCTCTTCTTCATATTGTGTATATCATTTTTTAGAAATACTGAGTTTCCACCAAGTAAATCAGAGAACTTCAGCCTCCCTCCTCCTGCTTTGGGAATGGAATCTCTTTCTCCAAAGAGTAGCCTCTGAGTGAGAAATGTACACCATCTGCTGTGTCCAGACAAATGAAGCAGAGAAATGACTCCGGGGGCTTGTTGTGTCATCTGCCTACATATCTATGCATTTTCTCTTACTTAGTTTACTTGTCAGTTGCAAAAGACATGAAGCTAGTTATGGAGAAACTGCTGCTCTGTGGAGTAATACTGTCTGTATCGCACTACAGGTTGGAGTCAAGGAGTAAATAAAGCCACATGAAGCTTTCAGTAATGCTTTAAAGCTATGACGTCCTGGTGAAATTGCAAGGACACTTCAGAAATGTAAACTCTGAAACTTCCTCATTAGAGCGCTGTGGAAAACACTGCAACTTGAGCGTGAGGAAGTCTCGTTTACAGTGAAGCTACATGCAAAGGGATGGTCCATTTGACCCAACATTTCCTAACACATAAAATGATCATTTTTTTGCCATTGGAATAAAAAGTTTTAAGATTTAATTTTAATTATTTTTCTTTTGCTATTTGTAAAAGTTCTACAATGTTCATGTGTTTGGTATGACGATTTCATATTGGTGTTATTTATAAGAGCAAATGTAATAGTGATTTCTCATAGAACCATATTTTCATGTATCAAATGCTTATTTCTAATATCAGAAAAGATAAATTTTATATATTAGGCCTATAGTTGTCCTAAGAATAACATATACACCAAATCTTTTCAAATTCTTTTGAACTGATGATTCAAGTTAGTCTTGAATCACTATCTTTTATTTTCCATTTGCTTTTTGAGCTGTGCAAAGCTTTGAAAAATAGACTTGCTAGTAAAGCTGCAGATCCTGAATGCAGCATGTCATGATATGAATAATTATGAGATATATTCACAGATCATTTATTTTAATACACAAATTTCTTACACCCATATTAATTTAACAAATAAGTGTGAGCTCATGAATGCAAAGAATATGAGTGTAAAAAAACAAAGTAGAGGGCTGGAGATTTAGCTCAGTGATTCTGGCACCAGCCCAGCAAGTACAAGGTCCTCAGCTCGATCCCTGGTAACCACAAATCACAATGCTGGGCATGGTGGCTCATGCCAGTAATCCCAGCACTCGGGAGGCAGAGACAAGAGAATTGCTGTGAATTCAAGGCTGGCCTGGACTACACTGTGAGCTCAGGGTCAACTACAAAGTGAGACTCTGTCTCAAAAAAAAAGTCAAAGTATAAAACAATTACACAAATTATTCACTCTACACACATTGAATTTTTGACTCACTTGTTCAGTAAAGTTTCGTTGGGCATCTAGATGCAGGCAGCACTGGATAGGTGCTGCTGTCTTTCCCCTTGTAACCCCTCACTGCCCTCAGGGTGGTGGGCTGAGATCAGGGCTGCTTGCCATGGCGAATCCAGGTCCAGAAGGCTCTGCCCCTGCTTCTCTCCTGAGACTGAACTCGAGCCCCTCCTGCCTCACGGAGGCAGCCCGGGGAGAAGTGGCTGCTGGTGCCACCCTTGTTCTCATCCGCTAGATTTGCCTGGTGTTGGCTCTTTGTGTAAGACGCCTTCATTCCTGTTCTGGGCAGATCCTACTTACTTTTAGGGTTTCAGTATTTCATAAATTTAGACAGTAAATCTGTGACTAATGCTTAGCATTTATTTGCTTTCTGCTGGACTGCCATCCCCCAAGGCACTCTTTAGCCCTTGTTTTTATGTTTTACAAAGTAGAATGTGTTTGTTCATATGTGGGTGTTATGGTTTGCTAGTCCCAACTCTAACCCTAAAAATCACATGTGATTGTGTTTCTGAAATAATTCAGGAACAAGTCATATGTGATTTATACAATTTTTTCTTAATACATTTCAATTTGTCTGACTACAGTAACCATTTCACTATGTAGAAATCTTTTGTAATATCATGTTGTATACATTGAATATATACAATAAGAATAAAATTAGGGCCAGGGAGTTAGCTCAGTGGTTCCAGCGCCTGTCTTGCAGGCACAAGGACCTGGGTTCGATTCCCCGGTAACCACATACTATACTGGATGTGGAGACTCAAACCCAGCAGCAACCAGTACCACATACCACAGTGCCGGGCGTGGTGGCTCACGCCTGTCATCCCAGCACTCGGGAGGCAGAGGCAGGAGGATTGCTGTGATGTGAGTTTGAGGCTGAGCTCAGGGCCAGCCTGAACCACAAAGTGAGACCCTGTCTCAAAAAACCTAAAAAAAAAAAAAAAAGAATAAAATTAAATTTTAAAAGCATGACATAAGCTAGAAAATAGAGCATGTTGTTTGCTTTATAAATTTTTCATTATTTTGAAACTTATTTTTCATTACATCTGTTTCATTTGTCGTATTGGAATGTATAAAGATGAACAAATGAATTGTTTAAACACACATAGTTGTTTAATTTTCAGTTTACTATTTTTGTATGTCACATTTTAGAAAATATTGAGACATAGATTTCTTAACACACAATTACAATTATGACCAGATATCATTTACAATTATGACAGATCTTTGTGATCTGGAACTTAATTACCCTAGGGATGACAGAAAATACAGTTATTTTAGGACCTTGAACATACATATAATCAGAATAGACATATTAACTACATCAACTGAAACAATAATTACTGGTAAATTTTATATGGTATGTTAGCTTTTATACAAAAAGAACTTTGATCTTAATACGTGTTTGAAAAAATAAGTGTAGTGGAGAAAGAAGAGGCAATATCAGATTTATTTTTTAAACTTTTAAGATGAATTTAGAAAAGAAATGAGTGATTGTTTTTTTTTTGTTGTTGTTGTTGTTTTGCTATTCCTGTTCCTGTGGATGTAATTGGACAAAATCTTTGGAGCTTCTGAAGCTCTCTAGCAGGATGTTCTCCTGTTATTCATGTTCCTGCACAGTTATCTCTTTTTGACCTCTTTCTGCCCAATCAATTATTTTGCAGTCAATGAAATACTTACTGAATGCTTTTCAACCTTCAAGCAATTGCTTTAACTGCCAGTTGAAAGTTGTGGGCATAAGTTCCACAAGGAGAGAAGAGTTTGTCATTTCTCACAACACATTAGTGCAGAGCTGGTGGGGGTGCCGTGCCCCGATGCCTCCCTCTGGGCTCACGCTAATTGGACTCCGCAATTAATATGAGTCTTCCAAAAGCTGTAGGCGCTGACATTCCCAGCGAGGACCAGGAAAATAGGATGAAGTAGAGAAAAAGAAATTGGAAATTCTGCAGTACAAGCTCAAGTATTTACCTTCAAATTACTTCAAAAGCTCTTCAATCAATTTTTTCCTTAGATTGTAGTTCTGATATAATTCAGGAGCAAAATTTGAACCTACAGTGATAAAACATATGTATGTTGTAAGCAACTTGTGACATCATTCCACACTTAGCGACACTCATGTGGAGAGTGACCAGGAAACACTAGCCGTGAGCTGATTGGTTTCACCCATGAAAGAAGTGAGAAATGCATTTCAGAGAAATACAGTTAAAAGTGTCCCATAGCCAAACACTCTAGTCATCTAAAAATGAGTGAATCTTCTTCTTCCACAAGGTGGAATGGGAAATGAGGCCTGTTGGCTTTCAGGACGTCACTGGCTTCAGCATAACTGGAACCACTGGCTTTCTCCTCCGTGACCTTGCTTCACTTTGTACCTTCCAGCTTTCTACTCAGTTAATACTTCCTAGTTTGGGACTTAATACATACTGAACTATGTAGAGCTGTGATTTACTTGATCAGCCAAATCACTGTGACCAAGAAACTCATAAACACGTATTTTTCTTAACAGACTTGTCAGTGAGCAGTAAGGCAGATAAATCACTCCCATCATCATTTGGAGACAGAGGTCCTCAGAGCTTGATTCCTAAGGCATTGTCTATTTCTGCAGGATAAATGGTAGATCGTCACTAAGAAGGTGAAGGAACACTAGTCCGATGAGAGGTGCTTACTCAGACGCCGGAGATGATATCAGTTCCCACATTTACCTTTGCAGACAGTCTGTGTTTCCTGATTTAGTTACCAGGCTATGTCAAGCTAAAAGGATTGCTGAGGGATGTACTCACTACCTTCAAGCCATCTGCCCAAGTGAAAAATTACTCATGGGAAAACCAAGAAATGATACTGAACAGCAAAGTTATGGTCTTGCAAGCACAAGGGCCCAGGTTTGATCCCCGGTTAACCACATACAGTACTGGGTGTGGAGACTCACGCCCAGCAGCAATCAGCACCACACACCACAGTGCCGGGCGTGATGGCTCATGCCTGTCATCCCAGCACTCAGGAAGCAGAGGCAGGAGGATTGCTGTTATGTGAGTTTGAAGCTGAGCTCATGGCTAGCCTGAACTACAAAGCAAGACCCTGTCTCAAAACAAAAACAAACAAATAAACAAAAAGCAAAGTAAAGGAGGCAATAGTGTCCATTATGATTATTACCCATCATTTCTTCATCATTTTACATCACCCATTATTTAACAAATGTCCTTGTATTCTATTTTCCTTTCTTAGAGTTCTGAAAGTTCTACTTTCTTCTTGCTGTATCTGTATTATTCAAGACAGACAGTAGCTGCAGCCTCTTATTATGGTCTCTCTCATCGCCGTTCTTCCGATATCCCTTATTTTCATAAGTTAAAATAGAAATTATAAAATAGTGATAAATATAATACCACAAAGTCATGTTTGGTGCTCCTGGTCTTGCCTGGCATACTCTGGCCATGTCACTGAGGGTCGCTCAGGAAGACCAATTGTAACAAAGAGAGAAGAAGTTGCTGTAAATGCCAGTGTCCTTTCCCCCTAACGGGAAAGCAGCTCTGGCTATGGAATTGTTGAGACACAGTTAGGGCATAAGTGTATTTTGCAGGCTGAAGTGAAAGAATTTGCTGTTTGATTTGAAGATTAGACAGCAGAGAAAAGAGAATATCTCATGTTTTTTGGCAAAAGAAGCACTAATTAAGACGTAGCCACTTACTTCTGTAGACGTGTATGAGGGGACTGGGTGTGGTAGAGAGCTGTGAATGCGACGTGAGCATCTCTGTGTGAAGGTGTGTTTCTCAGGGTAACAGCGTGAAGAGCAGCCACCTCCAAACAGGTGGTCAAACTGCACACCACTTTTTCTTAACCTTAGATCCCATGACTTTTCCCTTGAAGAGTGTTGAAGTATCGTGCTTACGTTTTAGAGAACTGGATTTGTCAAATCGGAAGCAGTGGTAACGAAATACAGAGTCAGCGTGAAAACCGGCCGCTGGCAGCCGATGAGCTGTGTCCTCTCTGGGGGCATCTCTTCCGGAGCGTGTCCCACGCCCAGAGCCCCGGGGACAGTTCCTCAGCGGGCGCATGTTTTGACTTTAGTCCTACAGGGTCTCTGGGCTGAGGACTCCGCGGTGCCGTGACACTGACTGCTGTGTGCATCTGTTGCAGTGTGCCCGAGTACTACGAGTACGGCCACGGAGCGAGTGAGGACGCCTACGACAGCTACGGTAAGACCTTCCCCTGACCCGGCCTGAGAAGCCGGACAGCCATCCATCACTGACACCTCACAAGTTGCCTCTCCCCTCGACCCAGTCTCTGCAGAAGTCCAGGAGAAAGTGATTTATGTAATTCCAGGGGAAGATTTGACTTACAGAACCAGTGCCTTTAAATGAAACAGATCAACTTTGATCAAACTTCAAAGAGCCATTAATCAAATCATACATCATTTTCAACAGCCTCTGTGAGCGTTCTGAATCGTGCCTCACGTTTCACTTCCCTTGCTGAGGAGTTGATGACAACGTTGTGTCTTCTCTGTCTCACGAAGACGTAGAGTAATATACGCTTAGAGCACTTAAAGCTTCAAAGGCTAGAAACTTTTACTATAACAGAAATTTAAAATTATTTTTCTGCCATGAATTGCTCTTAAAAGTTTCAGATAATGCTTGACTTTTAAATATGAATAATCAAGCCCTTCATGCTATGAAATTAATTTTAAAATGTACCACTGCATTAAACACATACTTTAATCATAATCCCGTCTAGTACAGACGTAGCCAGTGTCTGTGAGGTGCTGACACAATACCCGGGTTTTCAGGAGCTGTGTCGAGTTCTTTAAAAATGCACGCAGTGTTACCGGCTGACCCCACTGAAAACTGACACAGAATGTTTGCCGTCTTGGATGTTTATTAAAATTACACTCAGAATTCTGTTCCTCCTCCGCAGGGAGAGCAGAAAGCCCAGTGCGCAGCGCTGCCTGCGTGTCTGGGCCCTGGCGGAGGCGGCAGGGGTGTGCACCGGGGCAGAGAAAGGGGCGACAGTGCGAGGGAGGGCAGGAGCTGGGACCTGCGGGGGGCCGAGCCGGGAGGGAGGCCCAGCGTCCCGCCTTGTCGGCCAGCGCTGTGTAACACGCTGGTGTGCGGGAGTTTCCTGCGCATCTTTAAGAGGAAACCGGAGGGCAGAGGAGCGAAGTCAGTGTTGAGTGCTTCCATTCTCCGCAGTGGTGGACGCTGTCCCTGCTGTACCTCCCCGGGCCCCCAACTCAGTGAAAAGAAAGAGGGAACGCCCCTCCCGGCCAGCAGGGCGGGGGCTGCGGCTGCGGCTGCGGCGGAGTGCTGGCCCGGGTTCCTGGGGGTCCGTCCGTCCCAGCCGGCCCAGGAGCTCACAGCCCGTGTGCGCAGCACCCGCCCCGCCCCTGTGGACTCGAGGCCTGCGGGCCGGCGCTTCAGGTGACAGGCGAGGCTCAGTGCAGAGTGACCTGCCCCGGTCAGAAAGCCAGCCGGTCCCAGAGCCGGAGGGCCACTGCTGCGCCCCGAAGAGCCTGGCTGCTGTGGCGTGTTTGTTTGCTTTTGTCCCAAAGCGAGAGCAGAGTCCAGTGGATCCAGATGAAGAGGACGTCTGAGTGCATTTCAGACAAGGGCAGCCAGGCTGTCCCGCCCGGCGCGAGGCGTGGGTGCCCGGCGCGCCGCGGTCCCCGGAGCGCGCGGAGCTCAAGACAGCAACGCTAGCTGTGACCCCGCTCCTCCCTGTCCCTGCACGCGGCAACGCCAGCTGTGACCCCGCTCCTCCCTGTCCCTGCACGCGGCTGCACGTGCTGCGCCCTTGGTTGGGGGCGGGGGGAAGTGAGTTCAGGCACCGGTGCAGCTTTTCTCTTATCTTTTTGAGCTGCGTGTAGACATTGTGACATTACGCTGCGCAGACTGTAAACTGCACCAGTGAGTACACCAGTGAGTCACAAGAGTTTAGGAATCACGTCCTCTAGACCTTTATCATTTTATACAAGGTTAAAGAGCACACCTCATTTAATAAATAGATATGTAATGGCTAACATCTGTAAGGCATGTCGTCAGTTCCAGGGAGACTTCAGTGAAAATCTCTTGAAGCTTACATCCAAAGGAGAACTATATTACTATTCCTTTAAAAGCAATTTTGAAAACTGCAATCTTCATTTTCAAATTAGTCACTATTTTCTATACTTGGTGCACCGAGGTAGTGAAATCACTTTCACGAGCTCTCCTTCGCCTAACCACAGGCTCTCACAGGTACAGCAGGGAAGAATCTGAGGGGCTCTGGTGGGCTAACCCACGAGAGAGGAATTTCTGTTTCTCGATTACTTCTATTTGGAAATGTGAATGCTACCCAAGGCACTAGAGGACCATGTCAGTATAAACCCCGGCTCCTGGCCTTCTGATGCAGAGGCAGGTGGCTTGTCGGAGCCTGGCTCGCTTCTGTACCGCCACAGCCCTGACTTCCCCCTTTCCTTGCCTGGTTCTCTGATGCCTCAGGCCCCAGAGAAGGCCTCCCACCCCGTCACTGTAGCTGTCCACAAGCACTACATGTCACATGACCAACTACTGGTACACAATTCTGTGCACAAAGAAAGTGGCCAATAAAGTCTCCATAAATTACTGAGCAAAGTACAGGAGAGGATTTCACTCCCTGAGCGAAGAAGGCAGTGCTGAGGCAGCAGTTCATTCACCAGGATTTCAGCACCGTTGTTAAATCTCCATGTTGTGAGCGAGACCAGCTGTGTATACTAGCGCCTGCTCTTCAGGGCCAGTGCCGAGGTTGGCCTCTAGAATCTGAAGTTTGCAGCTGTATTGAGCAAGTGTAAGGACACACAAGCTCCTCCTATTCAACCTGCTTTTGTTCTTTGTGGAAAATGTTAATATTCTAGCTTTCTCTGCATGTTAGTCTGCAAAATGCTTCCTGAGCTTCTTGTCGTGGGTAATTATTGAGGACGGAATGCAGTGCCTTACTTCGTGGAGTAAGGAATCACATGGGCAGGCTGAGGCAGAGCACTCTGCACAGTGTGCTGCTGCCTGTGTCACCCACAGCTCTCGGAGGAGAGGGTGACAGGTGACAGCAGAGCGCCGCCCCCCCGCTGCCGCCCTCACGGGCTGTCTGGGGCCAACAGAGGTCTGAAATTCCAACCGAAGCCCGTCCCTGTCCAGTGACACACATCTGGAACCCATGCTTTCAGGAACTTCGAGCCTGGCCTGTGCACCCGTGAGCTCAGCACTCCGAGAGGCTAGAGCAGGAGGATCACAAGTTCTGTCACCACCTGGACCTTAGTGACTCAGTGACCTGCCTCATAAATAAGAAGTGACAAAAACGGGCTGAGGAGTTAGCTCAGTGGTTCCGGTGCCTGTCTTGCAAGCGCAAGGGCCCGAGTTCGATTCCCCGGTAACCACATACCATACTGGGTGTGGAGACTCACCCCAGCAGCAACCAGTACCACATACCACAGTGCCGGGCGTGGTGGCTCACGCCTGTCATCCCAGCACTCGGGAGGCAGAGGCAGGAGGATTGCTGTGATGTGAGTTTGAGGCTGAGCTCGGGGCCAGCCTGAACCACAAAGCGAGACCCTGTCTCAAAAAACCTAAAAAAAAAAAAAAAAAAAAAAAAAAAAAAAAAAAAAAAAAAAAAAAAAAAAAAAAAAAAAGAAGTGACAAAAACTATAAAAGAACGGGTGCCTCTCCGGCTCCTTGTGAAACTGCTGCCTTCGATTCTCAGGACCTCCATAAATAAGCATATAAATAAGATTTCTTTTCACCATGGGAGTTTAGAAATATGAGCCGATACATAAATCTGATTAACCTGAAAATAAGCCATTTTAAATATAAAAGAAATATACATACACTGTGGAAAATATAAGTAAATCAAAGCGAAATCTAAGTCATTTGAATTATACTGCTCTGTGTATCTGTTTACCTTTGTCATATTTTGTCCGTAGTTTTACTCCATTAATATTTTATTTAAAATGAGAGTCCAATACAGGCAATTTTAAATGCTTTCAGTTTTCCCTATCATAGAATTTTTTCCACTTCTCAGTCATTAGAATCATACCTTGACAAATGCATGCACTTCATAAATTCATATATTTTTCGTGTGTTATCACAAACACTAATATGTTTAAGAAAGGATATACTTTTCTTTTTTTTGCACAACCAAAATACAAAGAATGTATGTGTCAGTGCACGTGACCATGAGATTAAACCTGAAGATTTCTATGTCCTCACGGAGAGCGAGAGGCAAGACGGGACATTCAGCCTGTCCTCAGGCCTGGCCAGCAGCCGCCTGAGCTGCCAGGCTGTGGTGTCGGGCGCCGGGCAGTGGCTCCTGGCATTTGGCAGCTGGGAGCACGTTTCTGCTCCTACGCGGACCAGGGTGCAATTCAGATGCGTGTGTGGGTGGAATGAGTGCCGCTGGAGCCAGGCATGGCTGCCGGTCTCCACTGATTCTGCGAACTCCTCACTGTGGACAGTGACGTAGATCTTCTCTCTGACGCGCTGTGCACCGCCTCTTGCACCAGGCACGCGATTCCAAATGCACGACGTGGGTCTCCACTCTCCACTCCACTCCCTTCTGGATGAGTCATTGTTCCCCGTGGCCCTCTGGTTGGACCCCAAGGGGATACAAAGCAATTCCCACGCTCCTGGCTGCCTCCCCGACGTGGATTGTTGTCTGCGGACCCTGGAGTTGGTCACCTCACACGATCCTGCCCTGCTCTGCCTGGAAAGAGCCTGGCACAGGGAGAGGAGAGACGGGCGTCCAGGAAGAACAGGTCCTGCATCCTAACAGGCACAAATGGAACCTGTCTGTGGAGACTCCTCCAGACACAGTTTGAAATAAAAACCAATGCTTCAACTTGACAACTCACTCTGAATTTAGTGCTTTATAACTTTATTTATTGGGATAGGATCTTGCTATTTTGCCCAGGCTGGGCTCAAATCTATGGATTCAAATGACCCTCCTGCTCTAGCCTCCTAAGTAGCTGGGACTGTGGGCATAAGCCACCTTGCCTAGCTTGGACCCTATACCTTGTGTTCTGTGTATCAACCAGTTGAAATTATATGTGCCATTCGACTCATATTTGAGAAATTACAAATATATGGCCTTGAATAAAATCATGTGTCCTTTTGGGATTCTACACAATTATTGACAGTATCTGCAGATAATGTAGGACCAATTACCAAATTATTTTTTTCTTGCAAAAAGGTAAATATTAACATTTAAAATTAAGAGTAATTAAATAATATATGTAACTATTAGGAAAATTATTTGATAGGTCATGTGTTGGTATTCACTGAATAGGTATTTGGTGTTAAGTAGATTTTTTATTAGGTTTGCATTTATATATTTGATATCTCTGAGCTTGAATTTATTTTTAGAGCAAAAAATATGATTTACATAAATTCCAAATCAGTGTATGCATTTTTAAATTTCTTCCTAATTTATCCAAGCTACTCAGCTCACTTTGGCTGCATCTGAATAGCTCACAGTTCAGTAAGGACACATCCTGAGTACATTGCAACAGTGCTCCACATCAGAAACCACTCCTCCTTCTCTTTGAGAGTGACAACTACACAACAGCATTATCTCCTCAGAGAAACTAGCAATTATAGGGCCGGGGAGTTAGCTCAGTGGTTCTGGCACCTGTCTTGCAAGCGCAAGGGTCTGGGTTCGATCCCCGGTAACCACATAACAATACTGGGTGTGGAGACTCACACCCAGCAGCAACCAGTACCACACACCACAGTGCCGGGCGTGGTGGCTCATGCCTGTAATCCCAGCACTCGGGAGGCAGAGGCAGGAGGATTGCTGTGATGTGCATTGGAGGCTGAGCTCAGGGCGAGCCTGAACCACAAAGTGAGACCCTGTCTCAAAAAAAAAAAAAAAACTAAAAAAGAAAGAAAGAAAGAAACTAGCAGTTATTTATTTATTTTGTTAGGGATAGCCTTTTATTTTTAAAATATTTTAATTGATTGATTTTATTGGTACATTTTGTATACTCATCATGATCACAATCGGCATTGAGAATTTGTACCAGTATATGACATGACTCAATTCTCATTTTTTCCTACACCCCCCTCCCTACAACCCACTCGCCCTCTGTGTGCATAAGCTTTGTCTCCTCTCTTCACCATCAGTGTTTTCTTTCTCTTCTTACCCCTACCTGCCTTTACCCTTTGAATATTTTCTGTTTCACAATATCAATCATATGCTGTAGAGCTCATTTACATCTTCAGTTTCTCATACAAAAGAAAGGATATGGTACTGAGTGGAGCTAAGTGCACCTGCTCGTAGGGCAGTCGGGGGCAGCCCCGGAGGCCAGGGCATTAACTCCCAAGCACCCCTCCGGGCGAGGGCGCAGCACAGCTGTTCACGCGCTGAGGGGCAAGAGTGACTGCCACACCGGGAGTGATCTGTGGGGACAGTGTGAGGATGAAGCCGGGGCTAAGAGCAACGACTGTTCTGAATAGAAAGAGAAATATACATTGAGAATACCGATTTTATAAAAGAAGATGGGTTTTCTTAATATAGGAATTTATTAGTCAATAAAAAATAAATGCAAGCAATTTATTTTTCTGGGCATTTATTAAGATTGAAATCACCATATGATAGGCTGCTGAGGAAAAATATAACTGTACTTTATTAATTCAATTTACTGTAGATTTTTAAAGTTTATTTTTAATGGAAAGAAAGCCTCAGTGAAAATGTGCTTCCAAAGGATCTTAAAATTCAGTTGTAATATTAGCTTTAGAATTAGCTTATTTTCTCTTTTACTATCTAAAGTTTCCAATTAGATACCCGTCCAATTAGTCATGATGACAGACGCCGGTCACGTTACATGAGCACAGTGCAACCGGATCAAAGCTTCATTACTACAGCTGCTCTTGCCCTTTGTTGGGCGGTTATATTTGCAATTTCAATTTTGTTTTGAATTGTGCACTCCTAAATTAACAATTTTGGAATAAATTGGAGCCTGCTTCTATGTATTTGAAAGATTGTTAACTTTGATTATGCATCAAGAATTGCCTGGTGAGATTGGAAAAAATAGTCTTCTTTATATTCCCAAGCAGCTGAGTCACACACAATCTTTGGAGAAAAAAATCACACATGCACACACATACACACACACACACACACACACACACACACACGTGCATGCATACACACATGCACATACACACACACTCATGGTTTGTGGAAAAATTATTCCTGTTGCTAAGAATTTACACTTACTGGTATTGATGACTTACTGACATTGTCTTTTGTAACGTACAAATGACTTAACCACACCTATTAACCTTTCAGCTCAGATGTTAACAAGATGTGCCAGAAAAAAAAAACAAGCACAAGGTTCGGCTCAGTCTCCGGACCCTACGATTGCCTGAGAAGAGCTCAGGGAACGTCCGTCTGTCCCGGGAAGGACAGCAGCAGGCAGGGGACAGACACCCACTAGTGCTCGGCATCCAGAACCTCTGCTAGAGACAGGCCATTCGTGGATGAAGAACTGGTTCAAGCTGCTCGCGGGCCCGGAGGGAGGAAGCAAAGCCATGAGGGAGACGAGGAGTCAGGCACACTCGTCAGGCAGAGGCAACGTTCTTCAGAAGTCCTCTTGGACACCAGGACCGCTCTGGGAACCCACGACCAGCTAGACATCAATCAGGGGTTCCCATGACTCATGCAGGGTTATTTTCTGTAGTTTGCCAGGAAAACTCACAGAGAAGCAAAGCATCACATTCACAATTACAGTTTGATTATGAAAGATACATCAGAACCAGCTACAGGGAGAGACGCAGAGGGTGGAGGGGGAGCCTGGGGTGACCCCCGGCCTGAAGTCTGCCCATGTGCTCCCCGCACAAGCAGTGTGCAGCGCTGAGCAGGGCGCTGCCAGCCGGGGCGGTCCCAGCCCCCGGAGCCACAGGTTCTGTGGTCATTTTGTGCGTGGACACAGGGAACTAACTTGACACCTCTCAACTGGGGAGAGCGGACTGTGCTCACCTGAGGGGACGTCCAGGGCCGGCAGATGTGTGCACTGCCATCACCCCGCAGAGACTGCAGCAGAGGCCTGTCCGAGGGAGCAGCAGCGCCGAGCTCAAGCCCAGGGCCACCTGCGAGCCGCGCGCCGAGGGAGCGAGCCAGGGGACCCCTCTGGACCGAGTCCGGGGCCTCCTGTGGCTGACACACCTTTCCCTGGTTGGTTCCTGAGCGCCTGCTGGGCGTGTCCTGAGCACTCAGAGACACCCAGCCCTCCGGTTCTCTCAGGACGGATGATCCGGTGCTACTTCCTCTGACAGAGAATATCTCATTGGAAATGCGAACACGTGGTGACAGCTGTAAATGCTTCCCAAAAGCTACTGCGTGTCTTGAGAGCAGAATGGATGGTGAGACTGGAACCCAGCGGCCCCTCTCGGAGCATCCTGCACCACGGTACCTGCGGTCGAAGGTGCTGCTCATGGGATTTCTTCCCAGCAGTGCTCCTCTGTCACCCTCAGCATCATAAAACAACACGATTCACGTTTCAAATTGCAGGAACACAAATGTGACAATGGAATGGTTCCTTCAGTCAAGTCCGAAGTCCCATGAACACCTACAACCCCAGAGCAGAGCAGGCCCCGGAGCCCTGGCCAGAGTGGGCACCTGCTCCGCCCTGAGCAGATCAGCCTGGAGCAGCCTCAGTTGTGTCAACAATATTAAAATTAATCTCACTTAAGTAGCTAGTTAACTGTTGTAGGAATCGCTAATTATTGTATAATCCAGGGGGATAAAATAAAATCTTGTCTCTAGATAAAACTAAAAAGGAGAAAAGAGGAGGAAAAAGGGAAAACACAAAACAGAAGCCCAGAACTTCCTAAAGATGAAAAGGAAGGGGGAGAAATGGTAAACCAAGACAGAAGAAATCCTCCATCTGCCCGACACAGAACTTTCAGAGCAGTGGTTTGCCCCTCTCTCCGAAGGGCGAGGTGTTTGGCATCGGCCTTGCAGGTCGCCAGCGGCTCCATTACTCACACGAGAGAGGCCAGTGTACAGTTGGCCCACAGAGGGTGGATCTGGAAAGCACAGAGCACCGCGGCCTGGTGCACGCTCTCGGGAACTAAGAAGCTATAAAGCAACCCGTGGCACACGCGGGAAGTACACTTCCAGGTAGAATATTCCTTGCAGAGAGCATGACCTTAACTGGGTGACCTGGGACAGGACGAATTTTAGTCAACAGGCTGTAACGCTCAGATATAAATACACACCTAAGACACCGGCAGTTTATGACAGTGGAGGGTTATTTAGGTTTTGTACTTTAGTTGTGGTTTTTGTATATGTATTTACAGAGAACCAAAAATGAATTCAAGTACAAAGAGCAGCCCACTTTCCTTGTTATAGTTTTAAAAAAACTTTTTTTTCCTGAGATTCCTTTGCAGATTTCAGAAAACCAAAGCGCCATCAAGGACAAGCAGAGCTGATGTGATGGCTGTGCCCTCAGGGTGCTGATCTCCCGGGGCCCTTTCAGAGGGGACGGTCAGACCTTCTTCCCACCCAGCAGACACGGAGTTTTCTTCCTCTGCTTCTCAGTCGTGCTGACCCGCTCTATACCGGTCCCTTGTTCTCATGCTTCCTATTCCCCCCAAAGACCTCAGTTTTTAACAAACTGGAAGACAGCCCACCATCTGCAGCTGGAAAGGTCACCTAGCTTTTCTCCCCAGTGTGAATGCTTGCCTCTGAGTACCTGGAGCTCACATAATAAGCCCCATTCTACTAAGAGCATAGAATTTGAGGCTGAGGCTGAGGCTTCCATAATACCTGGAGTAACACTGAACACACAAAAATAACTGCTTGATAATTTTCACTCCTCAGCAACGCTTATTAGCATATGATAGAAATGTATTCATGACATTTGATAAAACGTGATTCACAGGTTAAAAGAGCAGTCTGTTAATTTTAAAACAAGAATAACTTTGAAAAGAAATATTGATACATCTCAAATACACGGAGTTTGACAACGTAATTGCTAATAGTACCTTCTGAATATTTCTGCTTTCCTTGTTTTCCACGGTGGGTTTAATAATCCGTGTTGCTGGTAGCACCTTTCTTCGTAGCTCACAGGTATTTACGTGCTCTTGGGATTTGCCCACACTGTGGGTCTCTCCTCGTACATCAAGTGTACAGTGCAGGCACAGGGGAGAGGTGACGTGTGATAATTAGCACAGCGACACTCTGAAGGACTCTCAGGTAAATTAGACAGCACCTGTGTTCCAAGCCTGTGCACGTCCTCTGAGGCGCCTCCTGGAGGTGAGTAAACCATAGAGTTCGATTCAAGTTCAGCTGCAGCGTGAAAGTCAGTAACCCCCTTCTGTGCTTCCCCGGCAGTTCTTAAAACATCTCATAATTATATTGCAATCCATAAAATCCCAGGTTAGATTTTCCCCATGACCTTCTAAAGCTTTCTAAAGCTATCTTCAGATTCAAGACACAGCATAATGACCCGTACATAGTGGCTCTTCACTAAAGGAAAACAGATGTATTTACTTTCTTACTCATGCAATAAACATGATGTGTTCATATTTCATATACTATGTAATATCTTAAGATCTGAACTGGGAAGCCAAGCACTGGTTTCAAGTCACAGATGCTGTTTCTCGTGTCCCCTTTGCTGTTTCCAGCACCGTGTCTCTGTAGCCCTTCCGGGAAGGTCTGCATGGCAGACGGTGATTGTCCAGCGCCGCTCTGAGGGGCAGTGGGCTCCTGCTCATGCGCACTGCAGCCCAGATGACAGTAATCTCAGCACTGACAGCGTCTTATTTCCTTTGCCAGGAAGTCCACATTGCAAAAGGATGGATATTTTAAAATTTCACAGGCTGAAATTATTTTTCTTTTAAAAATGACCTCCTAGACAACATGATAGGCACTGGAAACAACTGGTCAGGAATCCAGAACTTTTGGGATCCCGCAGCATTTCAAACCCACTTCTCTACTGAATGGCAGAATCCCAAGAGGACATATGAATGCTTAAGATGATACTTTAGAGATTTTAGGACTTCTTAGGTCAGAGAAACTCTATCATGAGGAAACTTAGAGTCATCTGCACTCTGTATGGTTGGGTCTTTTCAGAGTGCCTCCACTGAATTAGATCAATTTGGATTTCTGAAATTTGTCTGTGATACTTGAAGGAAGAAATCCAGGAACCTGAGTGTCGGTGAGTGGAAAGGACAGAGTGGCACACAGGAAGCAACGCTGGATTGGTCTTTGGGCCGCTCCTCCGACGCCCAACTAGCTTGTGCTATATGACAGCCGTGAGCTGTAACTGTATGTGAGCCTGATATCAGGACAGACAGAAATGAGGAAAACTTAGCACAAAAATAAACTGTGCTTTTCTGAAACTCAGGTCAACGTTGTTACTGAGAAGATGCAAATATCACACTGACATCTGTGCCGAATGAATTAAAACCTTGTTTTCCTCTGTTATTATTGAGCAAAATCAGAAAATCCAAAACTTGTGTTCTGTAGGTAGGACCTCATTTTAGCTGCTTGTGAATCTTCCTGGTTCTAGTTACTGTGCAGTAGCAATGTTTCTCATATCCCTGACCTCAAGCAAGGACGTACAGGCAAAGTGGATTCACAGACAACAAAGAAGGAAAGGGAGCACATTTGGGTAGTGAAACCTAATGCTTTTACATTTTTTTGCAGTGGGATTCCATGATGATCATTTCATTGAATTCAGTGGTGAAATATTTTTGTTACTTAGCTGACAAGGGAAGAAGTCTGACTTTATAGCATGTGTAAAATGTTTCTATGGGATTTCTAGCATGGAGGCTAATTGTCTCCAGCACTCTCCTTACTGTGGGTTTTTTAGGTTGTCATTGGAGGAAACTCTCTCTCTTGGTTCCTGTATTTACTCATGGTTTCATCCTTTCTTTCATTCATATATTTCTCTTCATTCATCGCCTCCTAGACACAGCATGTTTTCCAGACACTGAGCACAGAGCAGTGAAGAGTGACGGTCCTTATTTTAATGTCAGCCAACATTTAGGAAACAGAGTTGTTGGCTCATCAGTGGGTTTTAAATACATCTGATAACGCCAAGTCAGTCAGTACTGAACATGTCACTCCTTGGTGCTGAGTCCTTAGGTTTACACAATTTATAATTCTAAAATATCTGGTGGGGCATGTATTGAGCATTGCTGTCACTCTACCAATGAGTGTTTACCTGTTTTGCAAAAGAGTTTACCAGGGAAATACAGAATGTCAGGATTTTGACTTCTGAAATAAACTTGAAATCTATATTGTTTCAGCTACTAAATCCCACTGTGTACAACCCAGGAATCTCTAACACTCTACAGCAACTGCAGCAAAGAACTGTTCATTTCTTTTACTAATAATAATAATAAAAGTCATATGTTGGCACCAGAGAGCAAGAACATCAACACATTCTCGACTGTCTCGTAGATATGGAGTGAACGTTCATTTTGCATGAAGCTGGGAAGGTACTTTCAAGCTTGCTGGCAAAGTCTGTTTTCTTCTCTGGCACACGAAAGCTAGTCTTAGTTAATGCAAGTGAAACAAACACATGGAATTTGGGGAGTAATTTGGGTTTTCAGAAGAGCACACTAGGAAGGCCCACAACTTCGTGTTCCCACTAGGCATAGCTTAATACACGTGAGAGCGGGTGCTGGTTAGCCCTTTCTACGAAATCCAGAGCACATCTTGGGCTTGAATACAGTAGAATCTGTCACTGAGACTCCACTCAGACTTTATACAGGAAAGCATTGAAAGACAATATGCACATATTAAATGTGTTCCGGTGGAGGTCATCACAAAGCCAAGCAGCTTGCCCCATTAGGCCTTCTGTGATAATGTGCCAGCATCTGATTTAGGCACAGTGGCATGCTGAGCAGTGGTAGCATTTCTCACATTTATTAGCTTCTCATTTCTAATTTAAACCCCTCACACGCTAAAATATTCATAAGCATATACCCTAAGTAGGGAGAAATGTAATTCTGCACTTATCACTGGATGTAACTTGTGGTAATGACCCCATGGTGAAATATATCCTCAGAAACTGGCATTTACCTATTTAAGCAAAATTTTCCCTAGTATCAATAAACTTTTGATTGTCTTCTGTGTCAAAGATTATTCCACTTCGCCTTGCAGTGAATGCAGTGTAACTGCAGCTGTCCTTGGCTTAATTCAGATTTAAAATTTAGCAGTGGATATTTCTGCAATACCCCCTTTTACATCAACTATCAGCGTCACTGTCCACGTGTGTGTGGAGCCGCTTTCTCTAGGTCTGTGCCATCTTCTCCCGGAGACTCGGGCACAAAAGCCACTCGCTCTCAGGCTGCATTCCGAGGAAAGAGATCACCTTATTTCTAGAATCACATCAGTTGTCAGCACAAATTCAAATTAAGTTCACTTTCTGTGACTCAGACCTCACAATAGCTCTTTCCCATAGTACTCAGTCGCTTGGTTGTGTCTTGTTTTGGAACGAGATTTAATTGACAGATAAGTGAGGAGTGTTCTCAGTGTATTAAACACCTCTTTGTTTTCTGAGTTATCTGGAAAAATCGATGTACCATTGTTCTTTGCTTATTTTTACTGCATATTTTCTACACTCCACCCTGCTTTTCCCTCAGTTCACCTGAAGCAGTTTAGCGGACTCCACTCAGGACTGAGCAAGATTCAGCTCAGAGCATGTGCGAAACCGCAGCCGCAGATCACACCCTGGAGAGGCGTCCAGTCAGTGCATGGGACAGAACAGCAGGCCTTAGTGACTCCGTGTTTGCTTTGTATTTGTTTTTGTTTAGGACTTGTATGCAATACTCAGGTTAGTTAAGAGCTATCAACCACTGGTTTACAACACACAGCTCCTTTCAGAGGTCTGTATTAAAACTAAATGGTCGTTTCATCGGGCTGCACTGATAGTGCTCCTCCTATTTTGTGGAACTGACATCTAGCCAATAATACACATGCACTGATCCAAGAACTTTAACTTCCAGTTCTTTGAACAACACTATAAAAGTTTTATTCTCAGTGACTGGAGGGAAAGCAATAAGGCTTTAGCTTTCATTATTGAGCTCTTTCTATCTCTTTTTCTTCATTGACTATTGTGTTTTAAAAGACTTTTTTGCTTTTTGGTAACTGGAGTTACGTGTGTCACTGTTTTTCTCTCGTCCTAGCCCCAGAAGATTGGGCCACAAGCCGCTCCAACTTGAAGGCGCCACCGCTCAGGTCAGCCAGAGGGGGCTACAGGGAGCACCCCTACGGTAGATATTGAATCTCCTCCTCCCCCGATCTCACCTCAGAGACAGTGCATAGCCTGTGGTCTCCACATAAACAGCAGCGACACAAGTAATAGTCCTTTTGTTTGTTTTCTATTCTAGGGGTAACTACTCATGAGCACTCCCACATATTTCTAGTATTGCCTTCTATGCTGTTGGTGTGACATTGACCTAGTATTATTTTAAAACTGACTAAATGAGACATTGGTGAGCATAGTTTATAAACCATTCAGTAGAATGATATTCTCTTAGTTGTTTTCATTGTTGTGTGTAATCTTTTTTTTTTTCTTTTTCTTTCTTTTTTTAAAGAAAGAGCATGAATCTGTTAACAGATTTTGAGTCTCAGTCAATTAGCAGAATCTTTGTTTAGGGTTACTCAAGCCTGTAATATGATTTCTGAACTAGTTGATAATAAAGTTGTAGATAAGATGTCTTAACTTGTCTTTTAACATCTGTTAGTTAGACGAAGATGTTCAATATTAAGTTTGTAAATTTAATTTTAAATGCTGTTTTAATGGAGTTGAAAACAAGCAGCTACTGTATGTATGTAGCTAACTGAATTTGTTCAGTGTTTTAATCTGTATTTGTTAAAAAGAAAAAAAAAACACACATAAAGTTCCATGTGTAAGCTTCTCTAAATAGGAAACCACAATTTGTCAAATATGTTTGCCATAATTTGTCAATAAAGCTGAAAACTTTTGTAAAAACTAAATTTGGAATTACTTGTTTTCTAGCTTTAAATGCCTGCTTTATTTCTTCTTCAAGAGATGCCTAAAATGTTTTCTATTTAAAAATTACAAAAATGAACCCAAGCTTGTTTTAAGATATTTGTGTAATACTTAAAAATGTATTAATAACTTATGATTGTTAAATAATTTAAAAGTTAACAAACTAAACTGTTACATGAATCATGGTTAGTAAGCACTAATGTATAACATGTTAATGGAAAACTGGATTTAGAATAATAAATGGATTTTAAACTATCCTCTAAGCTTTATCTTGCTAAACACAAATTCTGATTGACTTGTTTGCATTAGCATGTCTCTCGTGAGAAAGAGTAATGGAGTAAAAGAGGTAAGAGTACCACTTACCACTGTCTAAATGCCTAGTTCTTCAACCTTTGAGTTTCCCCCACATTAAATATCCCATCCAACATGAAAGCATCGCGTAGACTCACTGACTGTGTTCACCCAAAGGAGTGTGTGGACTTCATTTTTGTAGTTGACAACAATTTGTTTTGACAAACAAATCATCAGTGTCACCGGCCAGTTGTTGCGATTCAACCTCAAAAACTCTATTTGTAATTTTCAGTGCTAAATATCACCGCCCTTGAAGGCAGTGTAGAGGGCCGATGTTTCTTTTGAGACTATCAGACTTGATGGCTAATGATTGTTAAGGAAATATGTCGCAGGACTCAAAGGATGACTAAACATTAAAGGTAACACTAACCGTAACGCTGTAATTCTGCCTATGCAACAGTAATGTTAAATATTCTCAGTTATTAAGTTCCTGATAGTTAAAAAAGTAAACCTACAAAAACATAACAAATAGGTCTATAGGCTATTAAAACAATTAATTAACATTAACTAGAGGCACCAAAATTATTTTACAATGTATAACCCTGAAGGCAATAAACAGAACTAAAATTAGCAATAATAGTAATGCAACTCTTGCTAACATCAGATGTAAGCTAAATTGTGATGGAAAAAAGAAAGCCAAAGACTCGATAGTAGGGATCAATGCCAAAACTGTTAGTTTTTTAAATATAGTGTTTTTGTTCATAGTGGCTTTTGTCAATGTGATCGGTTTACTTTTTTGCTGCTCACCAGCTTCGGCACGTTGCCGTGCAGTTTCTGCAGCTGGAGTTGCATGCTGACAGTTTATGAAAATGTGTTTTGTCATCTACTGAGACTGTAAATGTTGGCCTCGCACAACGCTGTTGAGTTATATTTAATTGTATTTTTCTACTCTTTCTCACTATTTCAGGTACAAGCGAGAAACACATAATTGAATAACAGATGCTATGAGCTAAGAAGGAAAAAGGTAAGGTTATTTTTGTCTTCTTTGCACTAGATGATCTTTAATAACATGAAAACACAACATGACATGAAGCTATAGCAGTGACTAAACATTAAATGTCACTTGAAATCTGAAAAAGATTAGATTGTTGTCAAGGAATTGATGTACTTTTATCTTTGCCATGAAGATCTGATTTGGTGTTTACCTGGCAAAACTTTCTGAATTTATTCAAAAGCTTGTCAAATGTAACAAGAATTTCTGGTCAATCTTCAGCCCTCCTTAGCTGCTCCACTGAGAATCAGTGCTTTTACTCTGTGAGAATGAAATCAGGTCACTGACTAAGAAAACGGAGAGGACGACACAGAACCAAACCTTATGCCCATGTCCTGCTAGTGAGATTCACATAAAAGAATCAAACTCCACCATTATCTTTCTCACCAATCCCACTGATGGGTCAGTGAACTCAGTCACTAATCCTGAGTGTGCAGTGCTGTTGGAACCCGAGACTTGCTTCCTGACATGAGGAGCAGGAAGTGTTAGCCAGGGAGCATCAGCTGAAAATGGCTCGGCACATATGAAGAAATGCTCAGCATCATTAGTCATTTGAGAGATGCAGATGAAAACAACACTGAGATTTCATCTCACTCCACAAAGAATGGCTGCCATTTCAGAATCAGCCAACGGCAAATGTTGGCGAGGCTTCGGAGAAGAAGGAACCCTTCTCCACTATTGGTGGGACTGTAGACTCGTACAACCCCTGTGGAGGTCAGTTTGGAGATTCCTCAAAAAGCTAGGATTGGAGGTCCCATTTGACCCAGCCATTGCCCTGCTAGGTATATATACACAAGAATTAAAAATCTCATATCACAGTGACATATGTGCACCCATGTTTATAGCAGCCCAATTTGTGATTGCTACATCTTGGAAACAACCCAAGTGTCCATCAACTGGAGACTGGATAAAAAAGCTGTGGTTCTTCTACAGAATGGAGTATTACTCTGCCATAAAAAA
>PVIR01015688.1:0-37871 GCA_004026965.1 Petromus typicus
TTTCTTTATATGCTTCTTAGCTGCTCTTACTTCTTCCTCTGAAAAATATCTGTTCATTTCAGATACCCATTTTTGAATTGGGTCATTAAATTTGGGTGGGCTGATTTTTTTGAGCTCTTTATATATTCTAGATAGTAGCCCTTTATCTGAGGAACAGCTGGTAAAGATTTTTTCCCACATTATTGGTTGCCTGTTTGCATTGTTGGTGGTTTCCTTTGCTGTGCAGAAGCTTTTTAAAAGAATGAGGTCCCATTTGTTGATTTACTCGGCCATTTCCTGTGCTATAGAAGTTTTGTTCATGAAGTCTTTCCCTAAGCCATTGTCTTCAAGAGTTTTACCTAACCTGTTTTGCAGTAGGTTTAGAGTGTCTGTTTTAATATTTAGGTCTCTTATCCAGTTTGATTTTAGCTTGGTACACAGTGAAAGAGTTAGATCTAGTTTTAGCCTTTGGCAAGTTAAAACCCAGTTTTTCCAGCACCATTTGTTAAAGAGGCTATCTTTCCTCCATTGAGGATTTTTGGCTCCTTTGTCAAACATGAGGGGGCTCAGTGTATCTGGCGTAGTTTCTGGATCTTCTAGTCTACTCCATGGATCCTTCGGGTCTGTTACTTTGCCAGTACCTCGCAGTTTTTATCACAGTGGCTTTATAGTATAGTTTCAGGTTCGGAGTTGTGATTCCCCTGACCATGTCCCTGTTTCTTAGAATTGCTTTGGCTATTCTAGGTCTTTTGTGGTTCCAGATGATAGTTTGAATTTTTTTTCTCCAGATCTGTGAAATATGCTGTTGGGATTAGAATCGGGATTGCATTGAATGTGTAGAGTAGTTTTGGGAGTATAGCCATTTTGACAATATTGGTCCTTCCTACCCAGAAGCAAGGTATGTCTTTCCATTTTTTGATATCATCTTCTATCTCCTTTTTCAGAGTGCTATAGTTTTCAGAGTAGAGGTCTTTCACCTCCTTTGTTAGATTGATTCCTAAGTATTTTATTTTTTGGGGTGCTGTTGTGAAAGGGACTGACTCTCCAATTTCTATATCTATGGGTCTACTGTTTGTGTATACGAAGGCTATTGATTTCTGAATGTTGACCTTGTAACCAGCTACATGGCTAAAATTGGCGATTAGGTCCAGCAGTTTTTTAATTGAGTTTTTAGGATTCTCTAGATAGAGTATCATGTCATCAGCAAATAATAACAATTTAACTTCTTCTTTTCCAGTCTTTATTCCTTTTTTCTTTCTCTTGCCTATTGCTATGGCTAATATTTCCAGAACTATATTGAACAGAAGTGGTGAGAAAGGACACCCTTGTCTTGTTTCTGTTCTTAGTGTGAATGGTTTCAATTTTTGATTATTTAGTATGATACTGGCTGAAGGTTTCTCGTAGATAGCTTTTATTAGTTGAGATACAGACCATCTATTCTGATTTTCTGTAGAGTTTTGAACATAAATGGGTGTTGTATTTTGTCAAACGCTTTTTCTGTATCAATTGAGATGACCATATAATTTTTGTCCTTAAGCCTGTTAATATAGTGTTTAACACTGATTGACTTACATATGTTGAACCATCCTTGCATCCCTGGGATGCATCTAACTTGGTCAGGGTGTATAATTTTGGTTTCTATTGCATTAATTTCTGCCATTTTCCTTATAATTTCTTGCCTATGTGAGCTTTGGGCTTCTTTAGCTCTTCTGTTTCTAGTCACTTGAGGTTCAGCATTAAATTGTTTCTTTGACCTTGCCCCGTTTTCTGGATGTAGGCTTTCATTGCTATGAATTTTCCTTGTAGAACTGCTTTCATTGGGTCCCATAAATTTCTATATGTTGTACTGGGGTTATCGTTTAGTTGTAAGAACTGCTCAATTTCTTCTGTGACCCATTGGTTGGTCAGAACAGTGTTGTTCATTTTCCATGTGTTTGTGAAGATCCTGGGCTTTCCTTTGCTATTCAGCTCCAATTGCAGGGCACTATGGTCTGACAGTATACAAGGGATAACTTCAGTCCCTTTATATTTGCTTAAACTTGGTCCATGAACAAGCACATGGTCTATTTTGGAGAACGATCCACGAGCAGCTGAGAAGAATGTAAATTCTGACTTTGTGGGGTGAAATATTCTGTAGGCATCTATTAAGTCCATTTGCTGAAGAGTCTGGTTGAGCTCAAGGATTTCCTTAGTGACTTCTTGTCCAGTCGATCTGTCTCTTTGTGACATTGGGGTACTGAAGTCCCCTACTATGATTGTATTGGAGTTTATCTAGTTTTTCAAGTTCGTTAATGTTTGTTTTATATAGTAGGGTGCATTAGAATTTCGAGCACAGAAATTTAAGATTGTGATTTCTGTGTCAGATTTTCCCCTGAGCTAAAAGATAGTGTCCATTTTTATGTCTTTTTATCAGTTTTTGCTTGAAGTCTATTCTGTCTGCAAATAAAATCGCCCCTCCTGCTTCCTTGCTGTTTCCTATTGCATGGAGTATTATTTTCCATCTCTTTCCTTTCAGTCCATAGGTTTCTTTCCGAATTAGGTGTATTTCTTGTATGCAGTAGATTGCAGGATCCTGCTTTTTGATCCACTTTGCCAATCTGTATCTCTTAATTGGTGTGTTGAGTCCATTGACATTAATGGTTATGACAGATATAGATAAATTTAGTGCTGCTGTGTTTTCCTCTTCTTGGCTATATTATTCTACTTCTGCACTTTCCCCATCAGTTTCTTGTTTAGTCCATGGGTTGACTTGGTTAGGTCTCATGGATTTGTAACTTTCCTTATTTTTCTCCAAGATATTCTTTAGTATGTTTTGGATCACCGTTTTTCATATTTTTGAAGTTTTTCTGTTGTTCTTTCTCATGGAAGTATATTATTTCCCCATCAGTTTTGAAGGATAGTTTGGCAGGATACATCAGTCTGGGTTGTAAGCTGTTTTCCTTTAGGGCTTGGAAGATTTCACTCCAGGCTCTTCTTGCATTGATTGTTTGAGTTGAGAAGTCTGTTATTCTGATGGGCTTCCCTTGGAATGTAACTGTTTTCTTTTGTCTGGCTGTTTTCAGTATTTCATTATTTTCTTTGGATATCTGCGAATTTTATGATGATATACCTAGGTGTAGATTTTTTTATGTCACGGGCATGTGGGGTTCTGTATGCTTCATATATTTGTGTGTCCAATTCTTTACCATTTTCTGTGAAGTTTTTTGTCATTATCTCTGTGAATAGCTTTTTGATGTCTTTGGCACTGTCTCCTGCTTCCTCAGTGACTCCAATCAATCTTATGTTTTTCTTGTTTGGATCATCTAGGAGCTGTTGGATTGACTTTTCATGATCGCATGCTTTTTTCTATAGATTATGCCTTTCCGGTTCATTGATTGAGTTCCTGTGTTCCTCATCTGAAATTCAGTCTTTTGCCCAATTCATTCTATTGTGAAAACTTTCATTTTCTTTCTTAATTTCCTGGGGTTCTGCTTGTAGGTATTTAAAGGTTCCATTGCTTTTGCTATCTTGGATTCTATAAACTCAATGATTTCCTTTTATCTTATTTAACCATCGTGTTGACAGTGTGCAGTATCTCTGCTTTCATCTCCGAGATCAGTTCTGATTTCTATTTTACTAGATCTGCTTTTGTTACCATTTCCAAGGACCTTAAGACTCACCTTTAAACTTCTCTATTTCCCTTTCCCCTGTGTTATATGGAGGTGAGGATCTTTGTATCTGAGATTTAAGTGTTTTCTGACCTCTGAGTTTTTGTCCTTGCTGTTGTTTTTGGCTTTGTACCTATTTTCTGGAAATTTTTGTTGCAAATGTCTTCCTGCTAATAGTGAGGAACCTTACAATATCAGTGTTTTCTAGGTTGTTCTTTACAGTCTGTATTTCGACCTAAAGAAAAACCCCTAATTCTGGCACACCATATTAGGCACTCAATGAACACAGTCAGAACACCTTCTCCCATCTGCTTTAGAGGCAGGAAGGCTCTGGGTCTTGCACTGCTGTAATGGCACTGCCTGTGGTTCCAATTGGCCAACCTGCTCACCAATACAGAGTCTCTGGGCCCACTTGTGCAGTTGGCCTGGAGGCCAGTAGTCTGCGGCCCCTGTGCTGCTGTAGTGGTACTGGCTGATGTTCCAACAGGCCCACCTACTCACCAATGCAAGGTCACTGGATGTGCTTCTACAGTTGATGGGGAGAAAGTCAGACTATGGCCTGCTACACTCAGTCCCTAGGTGCCCTTCCAGCATGGGCCTGGAAGCCAATAAGCTCCCACCCCAGTGAAGATTCAAACAGCTTTTAATTTTGATGTAGCATTTTCAAGGCATTAGACAAGAGAGATAAGGCTCTGAGAAAGTGAATGATTGTCCATCTTCTTAGTGATGTACTCTAATGCCTTACTTTTAAAGAATTATTATCACCAACTACTAATCTTTGTGAGCATACTGTAGTATAGTTACAAGCAACAAAATTTCTGTTGCTGATGAGAAAACTCATGACTTCATGGGTACTAGGCAAGTGCTCTACCACTGAACTGTATTTTCAGGCCCCAAAGGAGGAATCATCCACACAGATATTGACTGCATTCCAATATTTAGCTTTTCAATTCTCAGAATAGTCACTCTGATTGACAGTAGTAATGCTGTAGTTTCTGTAAAAAAATATTCACTATATTTCTAATGTATTTGCTGGTCTCAAAAAGACTAGGGCATAAGAATAGGCTCTTGCATTCTGCAACTTGGCATAAATTCATGTGACATCAAAGTTACTTTTTCACTTTGAAATGAAAATTTTTTTTCCTTCAGAAAAAATTCAGAGACTCTAGCTTCAGTGCAAGTGGGACTTACTGATCTTCAGGACTCAGCTTAAACTCATATTATAGGCAATTACCATGCTGTGTCTTACATAGGTCTCAAGGGAGCACTTGGTTCTGGCCTGATTTTTCTGAAGGAGTCACTGCTTTTTAACCTTCAGTGCATCCAATTTTTCTGCAGGGGAGTCTGGATCAAGAGGAAAATAAACAACTCTATGACTTCTGGCTACCAAGCTGGTCCATTTTTAGGGGTCAGTATAGAAAATGTTACTGGAGTAAGATGGAGTGGTTTGCTGGTAAAGAGAGTAGTATCCTCTCATAAATTATAGGAGATATATTATCTCTCTTTAGCTCTTCCAAATTCAGGTTAAATTTCAAGCAAACAAAATAAAACAAAAACTCAACAAGCCTTTCTTCTTGTGGAGCAGGAAGATCGGGCATCCTGCAAAAAACAAACAAACAAAAAAAAAAAACAAAAAACAAAAAACAAAAAATCACTTGAGCATCCTGCAAGCCAGCACTTGTGCACAATTTTTGCCCATGATAAATGAATTCACTTTTTGTGTGAAAGCCAAGAAAGCTATTGGGGAGGCTGCTGTGAGGTAGTAAACTGAGAGACTATGTAACAAACAGAGAATATGAAAGACACAGGGATAAAGGAATACTCTTCCATACTTAGAATACTTCCTAGGTCCATCAGGCCATTAACTAAATCTCCTTTTCTATTTTTTATGGGGTGATCTAGGGGAACCTCTGGTGTGCATTCTGAAACAAAAGAATACCTGGGTGCAAGTGGGCATCTTGATAAACTTTGATGAATGTTGCAAAGGCCCTATGTCTTCAGCCAAGTGAGCCCTTTCCTTTTCTGGCTGCAGGGAGTTACATGGTCTAGCCATGTACCCTGGTCACAGAAAGGGCCCACAGCTACTCTGTGTCCAAATCCCTTTCAGTCTCTCAGTCTAGAAATGCTTCAGGCTTTACTTCCAATTCAGCTTCTATTCAGCCACAGTTCATCTCTCCTCCACGACTTCAGAGAAAGGCCCAAGACAATGGCAGTACAGAAGGTATGAGATGGGAATGAAGAGGCCAGTGGAAATAGAAAAGATGAAAGAAAGGGGGAGGGAATGCTCCTTTCATAAACATTGTCTATATAACTGAGATACAAGAGCCATTTCTCTCACAGCTTAAAAAGGCATCTGATGATATGTATTGTTTAATTTTCATAATCTCCCTACATAACAGAGATGACAATGGTTGTTTATATTGTCTTTATTGACTGCTTTAGACACCCTGATAAATGAAAAAATTGTCACACTTTTAACGTATATATCCAAGCTTACCACTGTGAATGCTTTCTGTACACAGTAATTTGAACATTAGGTAAAAAAAAAAATAGATTTGAAGCATTTATGTTGGCAGACAGATAATAACAGCATCTATAGGTTCTTGTTTAATCCAGTTTTAAAGAATAAAGTGATGGTCATCTGCCATCTTCCTTTGACTATTATGAAGACTTCCAAAATATGATAAGCAGCTAGTCCCTAATTCTATGACTCTTTCTACTAAGAAATCAATTTATTCTAGTTCAGTATACTACAGTATAGCCATATTTCAGCTACCTCTTGTCAACTTACACACAGAGAATATTGCTTCTTATACCTATGTGAGCCATAAAACTTCTTTGCACAAATCTCTATTTGCAGAGCTTTTCCTGCAGACAATTCAAAGGAGTTTATCCTGATGGCCCATCTTATGATTCCAGGTTCACTTTTACAGTTATGCTTCAGCTCAGGAACACTCCCACTTACAAACAGTTCGGTTCCCAAACAAAAACATTGATAAAATTCTGCTTCTACTTGCAAAATTCATATAGCATGACAAATATAATCCAATCATCTGTGTCAGAAAAAAATCAAATTAATCCATTATCCCCAGATCTTAGAACAATTTGGGATTGCAAATTGAGAAACCATTGCATTTTCTGTCTAACACTGTTATACTAACTACTTTTCTTAATGTATACATTTGCCAGCTTTCCATAAACTCACCAACATTTAAGGAACAATAAGATTCGTTTTTACATATGTGCTTTTTTCCCCAACCCTAACTCCTGCATTTCCTATTTGCAATGTCTGCTTGATAGATATTCAAGCAGATAGTTAATT
This sequence comes from Petromus typicus, assembly GCA_004026965.1. Classification (NCBI taxonomy): domain Eukaryota; kingdom Metazoa; phylum Chordata; class Mammalia; order Rodentia; family Petromuridae; genus Petromus; species Petromus typicus. The sequence continues at coordinate 6,949 of PVIR01015688.1, forward strand.
CAGTCCCTTCAAGTTCATATTTAAGTGTCTTAGCCACAAAATTTTAAATTTCAACATTTTCAAGTAAAACTAGGTTCTATTTTACTGCTTGAGTAAATTCTAATTAGCAAAGGTAGTAGCTAGATTAGGTTGGTAATTAGAGATGAATCTGAATAGATCCTGTTATTTTGACCAAACACAATATAATATGGACCATAAAGAAACAAGAAGTATTTTCAGATAAATATTAAACAGGATGACAAAGAAGTTGTATCAAACCAAGTCATATTTAAAGAAGCCACCTTATTTAATGGAGATATTACTGGTTAAAATCTTGAAAATATGGGATAACATTGTCCCATTTATACTTTTTTTCTTTCTCAGCTTTGATAGACCATATTTCTTTTCATTTTATTATGCCTTGACAGGCCATTGTTGTAAACCCTGGGAGTCAAATCTGCAGTGGGTCTCTTATTAGATCCTCACTGCTGCCCACTGTGTCAGAAACATGTAAGCTTATGTTTTGCCTCTTCCCATATTGACTTATTTATTACATCCAGACTAGGTTGCTGAAGATTTCCTTGGGTAAAATAACTTCCATTGTTTCTGACTTATGTCTTGTATAAAGACATCTTTGTTTCAGGCTGACCAAAATAATCTTCGTGTCAGGTTATCTGGTGCCTCTGATATTTAATTATTCTACACAGAATTTACTGTCTCTAAACCCTGAGTCCCTTTGTAGATTTCTTATTTTCTGGAGGTATATCAGGGACCTCATGTGGTAGAATCAATGAAATGCCTTGAAAAGTCTAACATGGGATTTAGGCTCAAATTTCTTCTAATTAATTTCTACCCTCACATGTAGGAGTCCTGAAGATACTGTTGTGGCATTGGGCTTCAAACATCTTGGGGTACCACTGAGAGTTGTCAAAGTATCTAAGATTCTGCTGCATGAGCAATTCTGGATGATGAGTGGAATAGCAAAAAAAAAAAAAAAAAAATCCAGCAGTCTTGCTCCTTCAAGAATTCCAGACATCCATTCAAATATTATTGCCATTGGGCCATATGAAGAATCTAAGCATCTCAGACTGTTGGCTTTCTGGACCAAATATTCTTAAACCAGGTTAGTTATTTCTTCTCTTACAAAGGGAATGAGTCTAAAACAAATGTGGATTATACTTTTAGTTCAACAGTCTAAGGGAAAACTACAATTGCAATTGACCATATTAATAATTTTAAAACTGTTAAGACATAGCAAAATCAGAAACTTATATGTTGAATTCATCTCTTTTTGTACAATGATTATCTTAATGATGATTCCAGAGAATTTTAGAGATGAAAAAGTAATAGAAGGATCAGTGAGTGGATAGGAATACCTTACAAACAAGGTGGAGATGACTTGTGTCTTAAGTCTTTGATAATTTTGGAAGTGAGAAAAAGTGAAATTTTGTTTCATTTTGTCTTCATCTCTAGAGGAAAATGAATCAGTTAGCATTGGAATTGGAAGTTCTGCAAATCAAAATGTTCTATTAAGTTTTGATGGAGTGGAGACATTGAAAATAATTATGATTTTGGGGCCAGGGAGTTAGCTCAGTGATTCCAGCACCTGCCTTGCAAGCACAAGGGCCTGGGTTTGATTCACTGTTAACCACACACCATACTGGGCATGGAAACTCATGCCCAGCAGCAACCAGTACCACATACCACAGTGCTGGGTGTGGTGGTTCATGCCTGTAATCCCAGAACTCAGGAGGCAGAGGCACGATTTCTGTGATGTGAGTTTGAGGCTAAGCTCAGGGCCAGCCTCAACCACAAAGCAAGACCCTGTCTCATAAAATCTTAAAAATCATATGTTTCTTTTTTTTAAAGGACATCAAATAATTTTTAAGGGAATGAAATGAGGTTGTCTGGTGAGGTGCTAACCACAGTATAATAAAACAGTTTCTGATAAATTGAAATAGTCTTATCTCAGTGTTTGTTGATCCAACATCACCTGTTTTCTGAATGTTTTTATTTTAATTTGTTATCCCAGGAGAGACAGATGTACATACAGAAATGTTACAGATTCAGGTGTTGGAAGCCTCAGCCTGTGCCTATCGATACCCTGACATAGGTGGTTCCATTGGGTGCTTCACTGTTAAGGAAAAAGGTACTGACACAAACATGGTGAGCCTCTCAGGAGGTTTTTTTTTTTTTTTTTTTTTTTTTTTACCTTTTCAGAATGGCAGACCCATTAAACTTCATCAGTATATACAGAAATCAATAACCTAAATTTAAATGATAAATGGACAAATAGATCAAGGGAAACTTACGTCTACTGAAAATATGTATTTTAAAATTCAGGTCAAATGAGAAATATGTTGATATTTTTTATATTGCTGTTACTGCCCACCCCCCACTACATGGCTGACTTGATTTAGCATCTATAATATAAGTTAGCATTTTATATAGTTCCTGTATGTTAGTATGCAGTTATTCATGTCTTTCCTTTTTTGTAGTTGGGGGGCATACAGTCATGACCTTGTTCTTGCAAGGGAGGCCTGGTACTACTCATCTGAGTCTGCAGACTTTCTTATTGATTCTTAAGGGTTGATAAATACAAAATTTTCTATTTATGCAGCACAAAATGTTATTTTATGCCTGAATTGACATAGTTCATGCCAGTATTTTCTAAAATACATTTGGTAATAAGAATGATTTACATATGTACCAGTCTTACATCCTTCCCTTTTCTGAATACTCATTATAATTTATGGATCCTATGATTGAATAAGGATGTGGAAAAATAACTAAAAGCTCTGATTTCACAGGAGCCAGTGAGTCCAGGAAGTGCTGTTTTGTGCAAGGAGATGTCTGCAAATGGCAAATGGACACAAATAGGCTTCAACAGCTTCAAGAGTTTAGGTACAATTGTCAGTACATTTTTCTCCTGGACCTCATCTACATCATTAAAAGCTGAACATACACTAAATCAGGGCACTGTGCCTTGGATGGAAAAGCCCAAGTCCTCCTGTCTTCTGACACAATCAAATGCATTGCCCTTTTCTTTAATACTGATTGTTGCAGCTCAGAGTATTATATAGTCCAGTAGCCACAGCTGGAAGTGTTAATCAACTTATTCTGTGAGATAGGGTAGAACAAATTAAAACCAAAGGTTGATTTGTGTTATACAGCCTTCAATAAATAGAAAGTTCCTCTGTAGTATTTGCTGTTTAATTACATTTACATTACTGTGACAAAATACCTACATGGTGAAGGGAGAGCACTTTATTATGTCTTGCAGTTTATAAAGGTTACATTCCATAGTTAACCAGGAAGGACTGTAAGGCAATGATCATGGCAGAGGAGATAATTTATAAAATGGCCAAGAGGAGCAGCAGGAGAAATATATATATATATATATTTCTAGGAAATGCTCACAAGGACTTACCTCTTCTCACCAGGCTTGTCCCAACATCCCTCCCAGCTTAAAACTATCGAGGGACTAATCCAGTGATGAGTAACACAGTGCCCTGAGTCCTTCAGACCCTCAGATACATCTTAAGAGGTTTAAAGAAAGAGTAAAAAGAGTCAAAATTCAGCATTAAGAATGCAAGGGGACAAGGACAAGTGTCTCAAGTGGTCATATTCAATTGTCTTCATGGTTGATCTGATCCTGTCAGCCAATCAAGAGCATATGGGAAAGGGGTGATATTTCTTTTGTGAAACAGTAACAGTTGAAAAGATATTCTGAGAGGTACAGAGCAGGTTAAACTTTTACAAAGAGAATGTGTAAAAGGGAATGGGTTCTTCTCTAACCCTGGTTGCGTGCCCAAGTTAAAAAGGACTAGATTCCTTACATTGTCCTCATTCGGTGATATCTTCCCATTGGGATACTGTGACTATGAGCATTCTCCACATAAGCAGAAAACTTGCAGTTTTCTGATTTTTTCTGTTTTCCTAGGAGGTTGCATTGGCTTCAAGACTGGGGAGTGTAGTCTCAATCTGGCCCCTAACAGTTCCTCACATAGCCTGGTCCCCCAAATTTTTCCCTTCTAGTCCATCCACGTTACACAAGCCCCAGCTATGAGTGCAGAAGGCACTGGGAACTCATATAATACAAATCAGAGAATTACATTAGGAGACTTGTGCCCAATCTTTCATGCATAATTCAGGTAGTCCATCTCTAAGAGTCACTAAATTCCTAATAGTTCTAACACTTCTGAAAATTACAACTCTACTATCTCCTTTTATATTCAAGACAAACTCTTAGCTGTGAGCTTTAGTAAAACTTAGAAAATCATATGCTTCCAACACACAGTACCTCAGGATAAATCTTCCAATTTAAAAAGGAAGAAGGAGGATAAAAAGGAATGGGGCCAAAGCAAGACCAAAATTCAACAAGATCAAAATCCAGCAGAGCAAAATTTAAATCTTATCAGGGGCTTTCCTGACTGACCTTGAGCATTTGAAATATTAGGTGCTTCTCTGCTTAACCCTAACCACTGAGCTGAGGACCTTTAGCTTAACCTTTGAGTAATGTGCAAATCCTGGATCTCAGGACATTAAGCTGTCAAAGACACTTATTTGGATCCTTCAGCTTCTGACTTGCAACAGTATGGGACACTCCCTTATTTGTCCTTGACTAACTGCAGCCTACCTAGCTAGTCTTGAGAATGTCCTATTTTCCATGCTCTCATTGTAGTACAAAGAGTTTGTTCTCTCTGAAATCACCCCTTAACATACCTCTTTAAAACTATAAAATAAACACAATGGTCAGGAACTGGTTTGCAGTCTCTCCACCAGAGTGCAGTGTCCTATGCTGTGTGTGTTTGTGTTTTTTTCTCCAACTTCCACCACCTCCCCACAGGTTGGGAAGTAGCTGCTCTGGACAATAACATGTGTTTTTTTTTTTATAATCTTTACTGGTACATTAAATATACACATCATGATTGCACTCCATAATGGGGATTTGTACCAGTATAAGACACAACTTAATTCTCATTTTTCCCATAGCCCTACCCACCCTACCACCCCCCCATATACATAAAATTTGTTTCCTTACTTTGTTGTTACAATCTCAACATTGTCCCCTTTCACCTTATTTTACATTGAGCATTTTCTATTTCACAATATATAACATAAAATGCTAGGATTCATTTATATCTTCATTTTCTCATACCAGAGAAAAGATGTGATATGTACCTATCTGTGACCTATTTATTTCACTTATGAGGATATCCTCAAGGTATGTCCATTTAAGTAGAAATGATTCAAACTTATCATTTTTTATGGCAGAGTAGTACTCCATTCTGTAGAAGAACCACAGCTTTTTTATCCAGTCTCCAGTTGATGGACACTTGGTTTGTTTAATAGCACATGTTTTTATACTTTGTTCAGCATCAGAGTAATTTGTGGCTTGATGTGTATTCTCAATGATTTGGATGCCTGTGATTGTATCACACTGCTCCTGATAGCTCAGTGGATTCTCTCCAGGGTGTTTTACTCAGTCTTTATGCCTTCCTATGATGATACATGTTTCTGGCTTCTCCAGGGTATTGGGGTCTCCACTGTGCCTCACATGCACAACTTTATACACTGTCTTCTCAGGGTCACACTGGTTGCCTCCCAGGCTTTCTTATGGAATCTTGACAGAAGCATTCCTGATACCATGGATCATACATTTCCCATGCTCCTAAAACCAACACCATGCAAATGATTGGAGCAATAGCTCAGCTGTTTTGCATTTGCCAGTGTTTCCAGGGGCCTCAAAATATTTCATTGTTAAGCACGGTGAAATTAATTTTGGCAAATTATCCCCATTCACTAGATGATTAGTCATGACCATTACAGACACACGTGTGTGTGTGCACACACTCTCAGCAGCACCATCATCATCCATTCTTTCCAAAGAGCTCCACTTTATGACAACACCAGTTGAATTAAATGGTGCTTGCAAGTTAAAATTTAAATGTTTTACATGAGTGTGTACTTAACAGAAAGTAACACCAGCTTTTAAATTTAATGTACAAAGAAAATGTCATAATGTAAGTGTATATTTAAATATGTAGTGGAGTATTACTCTGCCATAAAGAATAAAATTATGTCATTTGCAGCCAAAGAAATGGAACATATACTAATCTATACTCAGAATAAAAAGTTACCTATTTTGTCTCAGGTCTGGATCTTGAGAAAGGGTGTGAGAAGATAACACAAAAAGATTATGGAAGAAAAAGGAACAAGAAAACAGACAAAACACTCATAGGAAAAAATAAGAGAGAGCAGAAGGGGAAAAAAATATAGGACAATGATGATAGGGCCTTTGGCATCATGCAAGGATGCTATGTACAATGGAAACTTGCCAAAGTGACAATACCCACATGTAAAATTAAATACATTGGTAAATATACAGTAAAAATGGAAAACTTATTTTTGTTTGTGTAGTGAAAACTGAACACTAAGCCTTTACATTGAGCTATATTATCACTTCATTTTTAATCACCTTTATCATTTTACTACATTAATTCTTTATACATTGCTCTACCTTTCCTTTTCTCTACATTTAAATTTTGTATCTTACTCTTGATATGTTGCTTATTATTCATTTGCTTATTTATGTATAAGCTTTTGCAAATCTGAGGACTGAGACTGGAGATTTTACAGTGATCTGAATTTTAAACTTTTTATTTTTTCCTCACTTTTAAGCTTTGCGACTGAGACTCAGTCTCACTGCACTGCTGGGTTCAATCTTGTGGTTTTTCTCCCCACTTCTAGAGTCCTGGGACTATAGGTAGCATTATAGGTAATGTAAAAGTGGTTTCATTCTATGACTACTAACTTACCCAGTCTATTTTACATTATGTAATATTTCTCAAAGATGACAGCACAGTGCATCTCCTAAGCCTGAATACTTAAATTGTGATAAAACTTACTGATTACCAAAAACACAATATTCTGAAGTATAAACAATATTTTAGACATGACAACAATGACTGATGAGTAATATTAAGTTTATGACTGACTCCCCTTTTTTGAAATTATGTTTCCATGCTCCCCTTTACCTGTAGAAGCCTAATATTTGAATTTCTTTTTTGAAAGTGAGATTTGAACCATCAGCCTTCACAGTAAATAAATATTCAGATCTATGCTTTTCTGAAGTAAAATTTTTAAAAAAAATTTTATTTTAATTCTAGTAAATGTCCTATAATGACATTTTATCACATTAAATATCATTACATATACATGTGAAATTTGGACATATCACAAAAATGCTGGCATTAAAAGGACATCCACAAATATTGACACAATGAAACTTGGAGATATAAAGATGGATAGTAGTGTCAATAACTACAAATAACCAATTATTCTATACATTATATATAATGTATATATAAAATAAAAGGTAAAGTATAAGTGAATAATATTTTGAACACTGACAGGAAGAGTAGAATGCAGATCTATCTCAGTAAAGGCTCAATAGGTAGTAAGTACACATAATGACATAATTTTATAAAATCAAAGATTGTGTAAAAGGAAGCTTGAATATTTTATTTCAATCAATAATATGATGAAATTTGAAAAGAACTGGTCTTGAAATCATAAGCCAATCCAACAGAAAAGTTTACATAGAGAATAGTAGTTTTCACTATGGTAACAGAATGAGGATGTCAACTATCCTGCTGGAAGAGCTGCCTTTCAGCTGCATCCACACTTTTCCAACTTCTACCAACTCTGTTCGATATATCCACAGAAACTGTAACCATACTAAGTTCTCATATCCTGAAAAATCACACTCAATATTGATATCCAATGACTTTGTTTTTGGGTATTGGCTGGAAAACAATCAGCTATTGAAATATAATTATCCTTCAGATTTACAGGCCAGACCACATATTTGAAAATGAAGTAATTGCTTTTATATAAGTCTGTAGAAAAGTTCTGCCCTTCTACCTATTCTAGCACTAATCTGATATTTTTAGACTTAAAAGTAGTATTTTTGAAGTTGGCTTCTGTGAAAAGCCTTAAATTCCAGTATTCACAACAGCAAAAATGCCATGTACTCTTGATTAAAATATACAGAATAGGATACCAGCATAATTTGTGCTTTGTTCAGTGAATCATTCCCATTTGTTATGAAGCCTTGAAAATGAGATTTAAGATATTTTCCAATGATTGTTCATTTTTTGAAAGAATAATACCACTGAATGTAGTCCATGCATAATTGTTTTAATTTAATACCCATTACAGATTACTATTTGCCTCTTCATAAAACAATAGCATTCATTTGTTGTGAATTTATCTTCTGTTTTATATACACCCAGGTGTTCTCTTGGATTTGGGCTGCAACTACCTTTTAAAAACTATAGATAAAATTGTTAAATATTCTCAGGGTCAGCCTGAAGCTTCTTTTTTTCTATTTTTTCCCTGTAAACAGCAGTTTGAATTTCTCTGGATAAGTACATACAGCATGATTGTACAGACATATGGTGAGACAATATTTCCTTCTAATTCAGAAATAATACAAACATTTGTGAACACTACTCATGTTCAATAGAGTTCCCAATATATTAAGTGGGATTATTACATAGGTGAAAGAAGAGAGAAAGAAGGAAGGGAAGAAAGGAAGACAGAAAGAAAAAAGAAAGAAAGAAAGAAGAGAAAAAGGGAAATGTGAAGATAAATTATCATTATCTAGAGAGGAGGTGATGCACTGCCCCTAAAGCCCCACCAAAACACTCTTAGATATAAAAAAAGACAAGCTCTGTAACATAACTAGATATGAATTATACACTGAAAATCAAGATTATTTCTGTATGACAATTTAAAAAACTAACGCAAAGAGAAATTAGTGGAATAATTACTTTCCCAGTAGCACCTCCCCCAGATAAAATACTTTGGGAATTAATATAAGATATATATTTATGAAATGAAGAACTCTAGAATGAAATTGTAATACACAAATCTAAAAGAGATTGAAGAGGATATAAGAAATGTAGGAGACTCTAGGTAAACAGGGAACAGCTGAGTCTGCTGGAAGTTAAGGCAGCACCATTAGACACAGCCATTCAGGGCTGGGGCCTGCCTGTGTCCACACCAAATGCACTGAGAGTCCCTAGGGATGCTCTAGGTAAACTGGGTACAGCTGAGTCTATGGGACATCAGGCAACACAAATTAGACATTGGCGTTTCATGCTGGGGCTTGTGGGTTTCCTTGCCCCGATAATTTTTAAACAATTTAATCTGACTTGCCTGTTAAAGTGCCTTCCATAGTGTGACAGAAGTATGGTTATTTAGGCATTGCTGCAGATCAAAGAACAACTCTGGAAATACTGATATTGTAAGGGTTGTAAATATTAGGAAGAAAGATCGAATCTGTACTGGGTTTAGAGCTTACTGGCCTCCAGGCACATGCCAGAAGAGCACCCAGAGACTGAAGTTAGCAGCAAGGCACTCTGGAAATGATGACTTTGCCACTGAAACTTCACCAGAGTTGGAGCTTACTGGCCTCCAGGCCCATGCAGGAAGAGCGACCAGGGACTGGGGTTAGCAGGTCAGAGTTTGAATTTCTCCACATCAACTGCAAGGTGACATCCAGTCACCTTGTATTGGTGAGTAGGTGGGCCTGTTGGAACATCACCCAGTATCATTGCAGCTGCACAGGGCCTACAGCCTACTGGCCAGAGGCTGACTGCACAAATCAGCCCAGAGGCTCTGTATTGGTGATCAGGTGGGCCCATTGGAACCACAGGCAGTGCCACTGTAGCAGTGCAGGAGCCAGAACCTTTCTGCCTCTAAAGAAGATGGGAGAGTGTGTTCTGAGTGTATTGATTGAGTGCCTCATATGGTGTGCCAGAACTAGAGATTTTTCTTGAGGTCCCAACACAGACTATAAAGAACAACCCAGGAAACACTGCTATTTTAAGGTTGCTAACTATTAGGAGGAAAGTGACTTGCAACAAACAGCATCAGAAAACAGGGCAGGTCAGAGATGAGGAAACACTCAATGTCTCAGATACAAATATCCTCACCTCAACATAACACAGGGGGAAGGGAAATAGAGAAGTGTGAAGCCCAGTCTCCAGGGTCTTTGGAAATGGTAACAAAAGCAGATCTAGTAAAATGGAAATCAGAAATGATCTCTGAGATGAAAGCAGAGATATTGGACACTGTCAACACAATGATTAATAAAGCTAAAGAGGAAATCATGGAGTTGATAGAATCCAAGATAGCAAAAACAATGTAATCTTTTCAACACCAACAAGCATAAGCCCAGGAAATTAAGAAAGAAAATGAAAGTTTGTGCAATAGAATAAATTTGGCAGAAGACCTAATTTCAGACCTAGAAGACAGGATCTCAACCAATGAAATGGAAAGGCATAATCTATGCAAAAAAGCAAACAATAATGAAAAGTCAATCCAACAGCTCCAAGATGATTCAAAGAAGAATAACATAAGATTAATTGGAGTCACTGAGGAAACAGGAAACAGTGTGAAAAACATCAAAAAGTTATTCACAGAGATAATGACAAAAAAACTTCACAGAAAAGGTAAAGAATTGGACATACAAATATATGAAGCATACAGAATTCCACATGCCAGTGACATAAAAAAATCTACACCTAAGCAAATCATCATAAAACCCCCGATATCAAAAAAAAAGAATGAAATACTGAAAGCAGCCAGAGAAAAGAAAACAGTTACATTCCAAGGGAAGCCTGTCAGGATCACAGTGGACTTCTCAACTCAAACACTCAATGGAAGAAGAGCCTGGAGTGAAGTCTTCCAAGCCCTAGAGGAAAACAGCTTACAACAAGACTAATGTATCCTGCCAAATTATCCTTCAAAACTGATGGGGAAATATGACAGTTCCATGAGAAAGAACAACAGAAAGACTTCAAAAATATGAAACCAGTGCTCCAAAACATTCTAAGGAATATCTTGGAGAAAAATAAGGAAAATTACAAATCCATGAGACCTAACCAAGTCATCACATGGGACCAAGTAAGAAACTGATAGGAAAAAGGGCAAAGTAGAGTAATACAGACAAGAACAGGAAAACATGGCAGCACTAAATTTACCTATATCTGTCATAACCATTAATGTCAGTGGACTCAACGTGCCAATTAAGTGATACAGATTGGCAAAGTGGATCAAAAAGCAGGATCCTACAATCTACTGCATACAAGATACATACCTAATTCAGAAAGAAACCCATGGACTGAAAGGAAAGAGATGGAAAATAATACTCCATGCAATAGGAAACAGCAAGGAAGCTGGAGGGGCGATTTTATTTGCAGACAGAATAGACTTCAAGCAAAAACTGATAAAAAGACATAAAAATGGACACTATCTTTTAGCTCAGGGGAAAATCTGACACAGAAATCACAATCTTAAATTTCTGTGCTCGAAATTCTAATGCACCCAACTATATAAAACAAACATTAACGAGCTTGAAAAACCAGATAAATTCCAATACAATCATAGTAGGGGACCTCAGTACCCCACTGTCACAAAGAGACAGATCGACTGGACAAGAAGTCACTAAGGAAATCCTTGAGCTCAACCAGACTCTTCAGCAAATGGACTTAATAGATGCCTACAGAGTATTTCACCCCACAAACTCAGAATATACATTCTTCTCAGTGGCTCATGGATCATTCTCCAAAATAGACCATGTGCTTGTTCATAGAACAGGTTTAAGCAAATATAAAGGGATTAAAGTTATCTCTTGTGTACTGTCAGACCATAGTGCCCTGCAATTGGAGCTGAATAGCAAAGGAAAGCCCAAGATCTTCACAAATACATGGAAAATGAACAACATTCTGCTGACCATAGAAGAAATTAGATAAAAAATTCAGCAGTTCTTACAACTAAACGATAACCCCAGTACAACATATAGAAATTTATGGTACACAATGAAAGCAGTTCTACGAGGAAAATTCATAGCAGTGAAAGCCTACATCCAGAAAATGGAGCAAGGTCAAAGAATGCTGAACCTCAAGTGACTAGAAACAGAACAGCTAAAGAAGCGCAAAGCTCAAATAGGCAAGAAATTATAAGAAAAAGGGCAGAAATTAATGCAATAGAAACCAAGAGAATGGTTCAAAAAATCATTGAATTGAAAATTTTGTTCTTTGAGAGGATAAACAAAATTGACAGACCCATAGCCAACCTTATTAAACAAAGGAAGGAAAAGGCTCATATCTATGCTATTAGGAATGAGAATGGAGAAATTACTACTGAGCCAGAGGAAGTCCAGAGGATAATAAACACCTACTTTGAAAATTTATATATCAATAAAATGGGAAATGTAGAAGAAATGGATAGATTTCTAGACACATATGAACTCCCAAATCTGAATAAAGAAGATATAGAAATGCTAAGTGCCCCAATAACATTGTGTGAAATTGAAAGAGTAATTAAAAACTTGCCAACAAAGAAAAGCCCTGGACCTGACGATTTTACTGCCGAATTCTATAAAACTTTTAAAGACGAGTTAGCGCCTCTACTTCTGAAACTCTTCAGTGAAATTGAAAGGGAAGCAGTACTACCAAACTGATTCCTGGAAGCAACCATTACCTTATTCCAAAACCAGAGAGAGACCCAACCAAAAAAGAGACCTACAGGCCAATATCTCTAATGAACATGGATGGAACATGCTCAATAAGATCCTGGCAAACAGAATACAGAGAATTATCAAAAAGATTATACACCCTGACCAATTTGGATTTGTCCCAGGGATCCAAGGATGGTTCAACATACATAATCAATAAATGTTATGCACTATATTAACAGGCTTAAGGACAAAAATTATATGGTCATCTCAATTGATGCAGAAAAAGCGTTTGACAAAATACAACACCCATTTATGTTCAAAACCTTTCAGAAGATCAGAATAAATGGTCTGTATCTCAAACTAGTAAAAGCTATCTACGAGAAACCTTCAGCCAGTATCATACTAAATGATAAAAAATTGAAACCTTTCACACTAAAATCAGGAACAAGACAAGGGTGTTCTCTCTCACCACTTCTGTTCAATATAGTTCTGGATATATAGCCATATCAATTAGGCAAGAGAAAGAAATAAAAGGAATAAGGATTGGAAAAGAAGATGTTAAATTATTGTTATTTGCTGATGACATGATACTCTATCTAGAGGATCCTAAAAACTCAATTAAAAAACTGCTGGACCTAATTGCCAATTTTAGCCGCATAGCTAGTTACATGGTCAACATTCAAAAACAATAGCCTTCATATACACAAACAGTAGACCCACTGAGAAAGAAATTGGAGAGTCAGTCCCTTTCACAATAGCATCCAAAAATATAAAATATCTAGGAATCAATCTAACAAAGGAGGTGAAAGACCTCTACTCTGAAAACTACATCACTCTGAAAAAGGAGATAGAAGACAATATCAAAAATGGAAAGACATACCTTGCTGATAGATAGGAAGAACCAATATTGTCAAAATGGCTATACTCCCAAAACTACTCTACACATTCAATGCAATCCCAATTGAAATCCCAACAGCATATTTCACAGATCTAGAGAAAAAAATTCAAACTTTCATCTGGAACCACAAAAGACCTAGAATAGCCAAAGCAATTCTAAGCAACAGGGACATGGTGGGAGGTATTACAACTCCGAACCTGAAACTATACTATAAAGCCACTGTGATAAAAACTGTGTGGTACTGGCAAAGTAACAGACCCGAGGGTCAATGGTGTAGACTAGAAGATCCAGAAACTACGCCAGATACACTGAGCCACCTCATCTTTGACAAAGGAGCCAAAAATCCTCAATGGAGGAAAGATAGCCTCTTTAACAAATGGTGCTGGAAAAACTGGATTTTAACTTGCCAAAGGCTAAAACTAGATCTAACTTTTTAACCATGTACCAAGCTAAAATCAAAGTCAATAAGAGACCTAACTATTAAAACAGACACTCTAAACCTACTGCAAACAGGTTAGGTAAAACTCTCGAAGACATTGGCCTGGAGAAGGACTTTTTGAACAAAGCTTCTATAGTACAGGAAATGGCTGAGTAAATCAACAAATGGGACCTCATTCTTTTAAAAAGCTTCTGCACAGCAATGGAAACCACCAACAGAGCAAAAAGGCAACCAACAACTTGGAAAAAAATCTTTACCAGCTGTTCTTCAGAAAAAGGGCTTCTATAAAGAGTATTTAAAGAGCTCAAAGAAATCAGCCCACCCAAGTTTAAAGGCCCAACTCAAAAATGGGCATCTGAAATGAACAGACATTTCTCAGAGGAAGAGGTAAGAGCAGCTAAGAAGCATATGAAGAAATGCTCAACATCATTAGTCATTTGAGAGATGCTGATGAAAATAACACTGAGATTTCATCTCACTCTACATAGAATGGCTGCCATTTCAGATTCAGCCAACAGCAAATGTTGGTGAGGTTGTGGAGAAGAAGGAAGCCTTCTCCACTGTTGGTGGGACTGTCGACTCATACAACCCCTATGGAGATCAGTTTGAAGATTCCTCAAAACACTAGGATGGGCAGTCCCATTGGACCCAGCCATTGCCCTGCTAGGTATATACACAAAAGAATTAAAAGACTCATATCACAGTGACATATGTGCACCCATGTTTATAGCAGCCCAATTTGTGATTGCCACATCTTGGAAACAACCCAAGTGTCCATCAACTTGAGACTGGATAAAAAAGCTGTGGTTCTTCTACAGAATGGAGTATTACTCTGCCATAAAAAAATGACAAGTTTGAATCATTTATACTTGAATCGACATACCTTGAGGATATCCTCATAAATGAAATACATAGGTCACAGATAGGATATATATCACATCTTTTCACTGGTATGAGAAAATAAAGATGTAAATGAGTCCTAGAATTGTATGTTATATATTGTGAAATAGAAAATGCTCAATGTGAAATAGGAAGAATGGGGGAAAATGATGAGAGAGTAACCAAAATGTAAGGAAACAAGTTTTATGTATATGAGGGGTGGTAGTGTGGGTAGGGCTATCGGAAAAAATGAGAATTAAGTTGTGTCTTATACTGGTACAAATCCCCATTATGGAGTGCAATCATGATGCGTATATTTAATGTACCAATAACGATTTAAAAATTTAAAATAAATAAGTAAATATTAGGAAGAAAGAGACTTGCAACAAACATCACCAGACAAAATATTATGTATACAGGTAAAACCAACAGCAGTAAAAACATTTCAGAAATGAAGAAACAACAGTTTTGGATAACAATATAATCCCCAACTCAGAAGCTGCCTGAAGATGAGATGCTATGATTTACACTTGTTACCCAAATAAAATATTTAAATTTAAATTTCTCTTATATAATGAGATGTCCCTTATAGTAGTATTTTAGAAGCTTTGAGGGGAGTTTACCTCAAATACAATTTTTTGGTGAAAATTAGATTTCAGTTTTATAAAACTTTTAAATATTTCATGTGACCTATATTTTCTTAAATTAAATTTTGTCGCTCTAGAATACAGATTCTCAAAAAGTTGTTATCTGTTTTACTTAAAGACCGATGTTTTCTTATATTTTAATCCACCAGCAAGCAGTCATTCTTACTGTTGAGCACAAGAGCATGAGTCCATAGTGACTGTCTCCATAGGAGCAGCACCACATCCCTGAGTTTGAGTGCTTCCCGCTACTAAGAACCAGAGCCACAGCCCACTCATCCTCCTTCCCAAGGCAGGAAACGCCCATGCCACCAGAAGGACACTGATTCCAAGAGGGAGCTTATGGCAGGCACTCATCTGGAAACCATAGTCATCACATGTGCAACTGCACTGGATCTTGTCTAGAGGACATGAAAGAGGGGCTGCTGCAGAATTGGCATGAGTTGGACATTTTATAGGAATTTATACAGATATGGGTCCTCAAATGCCCTTGGTGTGAGAAATAAAATGTTGTAAAGTTAGGGGGGGTGGACACACACATATACTGACAGAATAGATCAAGAAGCAAGATCCTACAGTCTGCTGCATATGGGAACCAAACCTAATTCAGAAATAAAGTCATAGACTGAGTGTAAAGGCATGGAAAACAACTTTCTATGTGGCAGTAAATTGGAAAAAAATTGGGAGTGGCTATCTTACTTTCAGAGAAAGTAAATTTCAAGCCAAAATTGATAAAGAGAGAAAAAATAGGACACTATCTTCTCGTACAGAGTACAATCCCAGAGAAAGAAATAACAATCTTCAATATTTACACACCAAATTCTAATTTACCTAACTATATTAAACAAACAGTTATAGATATGAAAAGCAGGATAAGTACCAGTACAATAATAGTAGGAGACTTATATACCTGCTGTCACAAAGAGACAGATCGACTGGACAAAAAATCAATAATGAAATACTTTAGCTAAACCAAACTCTTCAACAAAGGGAATCAATAGATTCCTAGAGAATATTTGACCCCAGAAAGTAGAATTTATGTTCTTCTTAGCTGCTCACAGATTGTTTTTCACAACAGACGATGTACTAGTTCATATCATAAGTTTAAATAAATGCTAAGAAACTGAAGTTATATCCTCTATACTATGAGACAATACTGCCTTAAAATGGGACTGAAGAGATAAAAATATTCCAGGATCCTCACAAACACATGGAAGTTAAATAGCAGGCTATCTACCAATTCGTGGGTCATACAAGAAAACAAACAGTTTTTTACAATAAAAATGGTATTCCCAGTAAAACAAATAGCGATTATAGGACACAATGAAAACAATTCTAGGATTGAAATTAATAGCAGTAAATGCCTACACCCCAAAAACGGAGCAAGCTCAAATATACAATATAATGATGAACTTTGAGCTACTAGAAAACGATGACCAAGACAAACCCATAGCTCATACTAGACAAGAATCATAAGGATTGTAGCAGAAATTAATGCGATGGAAACTAAGAATGATACAAAAAATAAATCAATTGAAGCGGTGGTTCTTCAAAAGGATAAACAAAATTGGCAGATGCTTAGCCAACTTTATCAAACAAAAGAAGAAAAAGGCTCACATCTATGCTATTAGGAATAAAAAGGGGGAAATTACCATGACACAATGGAAGTCCAGAGGATAATAAACACCTACTTTGAGAATCTGTACTTCAAAATATTGAAAATATAGAAAAATGAATTTTTTTCTACACATGGATTGACTTCCAAAGTAGAAATAGGAAGATATGAAATGTCAAACATCTCTGAAATTGAAAATGTAATTTTAAAAAACCTATAAACAAAGAAACATTTGGTACTGATGGCTTTACTTCTGAATTCTACAGAACTTTTAAAGAAGAGTTAATTCTGCTGCTTGTGAAACTCTAATGAAACTGACAGTGAAGCAGTATTCACAAATTTATTTCTAGAAGCAACCATTACCTTGATTCCAAAAGCAAAGAGAACTCAACCAAAGAAGATAGCTACAAGCCAATGTACCTAATGAACAATGAAGCAAAAAACCTTCAATAACGTACTGGCAAACAGAAAATAGAAAATTATCAAGAAAATCATACACCCTGACCAAGTTGGATTCATCCCATGATGCAAGGGTGATTCAATATATGTAAGTCAACAAATGTGGTACACTATATTAACAGACTCAAGGATAAAAATCATAAGATTATCTCAATTAATACAGAAAAAGCATTTGACAAAATATATCAGTGCATGATCAAAATCCTACTGAAAATCTGGGACTTTTTCTCAAACTAATATAATCTGTTTATGAAAAACTTACAGCCAGAATCATACTAAATAGTCAAAACCTGAAACCTTTCACATGAAGATCGTGAGCAAGACAAGGATATTCACTCTCACTTCTCTTGTACAATACAATTCAGGAAATATGAGCCACATCAATTAAGCAAGAAAAAGAAATGAAAGGAATAAATATAGGAATGTAAGAAGTCAGATTGTCATTATTTGACATGATACTCTATATAGAGGATCCTAAAAACTCAACCATAAAACTGATAGACTTAATTACCAAATTTAGTAGCATACCTTGATACAAGGTCAATACTGAAAAATCTATATCCTTGGGATAGGGATTTAGCTCAGTGGTTCTGGTATCTGTCTTGCAAGTGGAAAGGCCTGTATTTGATCCCCTTGTAACCACATACAGTACTAGGTGGGAAGACTCATTCCCAGAAACAATCAGCACCACATACCACAGTGCCAGGTGGGTGGCTCATGCCTGTAATCCCAGAACTCAGGAGGCAGAGGCAGGAGGATTGCTGCAATGTGAGTTTGAAGCTGAGCCAGGGCTAGCCTGAACTACAAGGAAATAGTCTCAAAATAAATAAATGAGTGAATACATAAAATCATATATATACACACACACACACACACACACACACGTGTGTGTGTGTCTGTGTGTGTGTGTGTGTGTGTGTGTCTGTGTGTCTGTGTGTCTGTGTGTGTACACAAACAACATGCCCAGTGATAGAATTTGGGGAGTCAGTCCCATTCACAGTAACATCCCAAAAATCAAATCTCTAGGAAGAAATCTGACAAAGGAGGTTAAAGACTTCTACTCTGAAAAGCACTCTGAAAAAGGAGATAGAATAAGATATCAGAAAAAGGAAAGATATCCTTTGCTCCTGGATATGAAGCACAGATATCATCAAAATGACTACTCTCCCACAACTGCTTTGTAGACTCAATTCAATCTCAACTGAAATGCAAACAACATATTTCAGATCTAGAGAAAAAATCCAAAAGCTCATTTGGAACCACAAAAGACCTAGAATAGAAAAAGCAACCCTAAGCAACAAGGATGTGGTGGGGAGTATTATAATCCCACAATAAAGTTATACTACAAAGCCTCTATGTTAAAAACTGCATAGTGCTGGCAAAGTTACAGATCTGAGGATCAGTGGAGTAAAATAAGAGATCTAGAAAGAAACAACTGCAGATACACTGAGGTATCTCATTGTTGACAAAGGAGTCAAAAACCTTCAATGGAGGAAAGGTAGGCTCTTTAACAAATAATGCTGAAAGCTCTGGGATTTAACCTGTTAAAAACAAAAGTGGATCTATTTCTTTCACCATGTAACAAGCTAAAATCAAGGTGAAT
The DNA here is from genome assembly GCA_004026965.1 of Petromus typicus. NCBI lineage: Eukaryota > Metazoa > Chordata > Mammalia > Rodentia > Petromuridae > Petromus > Petromus typicus. The sequence continues at coordinate 26,000 of PVIR01015688.1, forward strand.
TAAAGACCTAAATATTAAACAGAAACATTAAACCTACAGAAATACAGAGTTAGCTAAATCTCTTGAAGAAATTGACTTAGGGAAAGACTTCATGAACAAAACCTCTGTAACACAAGGACTGGCAGAAGAACGCAACAAATGGGATCTCATTCTGTTAAAAAGCTGTTGCATGGCAAGGCAAACCCCCACCAGAGCAAAATGTCAACCAACAATATGAGAAATAATATTTATCATGTATTATTCAGAAAAAGGGCTACTGTCTGGAATATATAAAGCACTTTAAAAATCAGCTCCCCCAAATTTAAAGACCCAATTCAAAAATGAGCACCTGAAATGAGCTTTTCAGAGTAAACAGTAAGATCAGCTAAGAAGTATATGAAGAAATGCTCAGTATCATTGGTCATTCAAGAAATACAGATAAAAACAACACTGAGATTTAATTTCACTACACAAAAAAGGGTTGCTATTTCAGGATTAGCTAGCAACAAATGTTAGTGAGGTTACAGAGGCAAAGGATCCTTTCTCCACTGTTGGTGGGAGTGTAGACTTATACAACTGTGTGGAAATCAATTTGGAGATTCCTCAAAAAGATAGCATTGGAGGTCCCATTTGACCCAGCCAAGGCTCTGTTAGGTATATGCACACAAGAATTATAGAAGATTCATATCAGAGCAAGATATGTGCACCCATGTTTATAGCAGGTCATTTTATTATTGCTAAATCTTGGAAACAACCAAAAGGTCCATCAACTGGAGATCAGACAAAGAAGATGTTGTTCTTTTTACACAATAGACTATTATTGTGTACTAAAAATGTTAAGATTGAGTTATTCATACTCAGATGGTTGTTCCTTGAGATGTCTTCATAAGTGAAATAAGTAGGTGACAGATGTGTAAATATTGTATCTTTCTCAGATATGATAAAATGAAAATGAAAATGGGTTCTAGAATATAATGTAGATATTGTGAAATAGAAAATATTTAAAAGGAAATGGAGGGTTGGGTAAGGAGGGAAAAATAATGTGATAGTTATAATGAAAAGGAAACAAAACTTTTGTACATAGAAGTGGGGTGTTTTAGAGTGGGTAGAAAAATGGGAGAAAATGAAAATTAAGTTGTGTCATATACAGGTACAAATTCTCTATGTAGAATATGAACATGATGCATATATATAATGTACCAATAATGATTTATTAATAAAAGATTTATGGGAGGACATCACTACTGCAGATGCAGAAACAGTGAAATGGTCACACTCCTAAAGTTGTCATGGGATATTAACAATTTCAATCACTGTACTAACATTCATCAAGATCTAAATAAACAGCTCTGCAATTGATATTGAAGCAGAATACAGAAGAGCAACAGCACTTAGGAATAACAAAGACAACACTACGAGTTACAAAAATCTCAGATTTGAAGTTATATTACAGAGCTATAGCAAAAATAAAACAAAATAAAATTAAAACACCAGAATTGCATGGGACCAGCCAACAAACAAATGAATGAATATCAGACTTGAGAATGACTGGAACAGAATATAGATGCAAAAACACTCAGCTATCTCATATTTTACAAAATAAGTTTTTTTTTTAATTTGGAAAGAGAGTTTCTTTAAATAAAGCAGAAATATTTAATATACTAGAAGTCAAATTTAGTAGACTCAATTAACTCTTGACCACTCATATGTAGCATAGTTTTTCTGAACTGAACTCCAGTTCATTATCAAAGAGTACCAAGAATTAACAGATTCACTACAAAGGAACCAACACAGTAAAGAGACAATTTATAAAATGGGAAAATCTTTTGTTAGATATTCCTCAAAAGATTAATATCTAAAATATATAGAGATTTAAAATCAGGACTACTGAGTGGCTCATGGGGCCAGAGCCTGCCTACCTCCAAACCAATGGCAGGAGCATCCACAAGGACAATATATAGGTGTACAGCTGAGCCTACTGGAAGCTCAGGAAGTGACATTAAAGTGACACATGGGCTGGAGCCTGCCTGCCTTCATTCCAACTGCAGAAGTGTGCCAAGGAATACTGTAGAGGTGCACATCCAAGCCCACTAGATCCTCAGGCAAGGCCATTACAGTGGCACATAGAGATGGGGCTTGCCTGCCTCCACAATGACTGAAGGAGCACAAGGAGCATATCCAGGGACATTTCTGGTAAAGGAGACACAGTGGAGTCCACTAGAACCTGAGGCTAGGCCATTACAGTGGTGCATGGGGGCTGAGACCTGGCTGTCTCTATTCCAATTGCAGAAGCTTGCCCAGGAACACTGTATAGGTGCCCAGATGAGTACATTTGAACCTTAGGAGCTGCCATTATATGCTATGCATAGGGCTGGGACCTGCCTCCCTTCAAGCCAACTATCTGAGTGCACTCAGGGACATCCTGATAAAGGGTACTCAGCATAACCCACTGGAACCTCTGGAAACACCACTAGATGTGGGTTCCTCAGGCTGGGACCTACTTGTTTCCATACCAACTGCATGACCAGAGATACTTTTTGTAAAAGGTGGCAAACAAATTTGCTGCAACCTCAGGTCGGGCCAGTAAATGTGTGTACACAGATTTGGTGCCTCCCTACCTCTGCAAGCATTATACTGAGTATACCCAGGGACATTCCTAATAAAGAGTACACAGAGGAGACTACTTAAACCTCACAAGGCACCTTTAGACTCAATGGCCCAGTGATGGGGCCTACCTGTTTCCATGCCCACTGAACATGACCAGTGATATGCTAGGGAAATTAGACAACATTGAATCTTCAGGAAATTCAAGTGACACAAAATAGACACCAGTGCCTGGAGGTAGGGCATGTGAGCTTTCACTACTCACTCCTTTTTCTTCAAGGTGATCTGACCATGTGGGTTGAGTGCCTTACATGGTAAGCCAGAACTAGGGTTGATTAGGTTCCATTACAGACTCTAGAGAACAATCCAGAAACTTATCTTAAGGGTCCTAAATATGAGGAAGAGAGAGACTTGCAACAAGCACTGCCAGACAACAGGAGAGGTCTAAAGTCAAAACCAGTAGCAATGATAAAAATATCAGAGATGAGGAAACATTCAGAGTCTCAGATGCAAAGATCTTCATTCCAAGGTAACATAGAAGGAAGGGAAATAGAGCAGTCTGAAGCTCAGTCTCCAAAGATTTCAGAAATAGTAACCAAAGCAGATCTAGTAAAATAGAAATCAGAAGTGATTTCTGAGAGGAGAACAGACATATTGAACACAGTCAACACTATCATTAATAAAGCTAAGAGAAAATCAGGGAATTCATATAATCCAAGATAGCAAAAGCAATGAAACCTTTTGAACAACTACTACTAGGGGTCTATGGAGTCAAGAGAGAAAAGGACATTTTCTTTTTACAATGAATATGGTAAAAGGCTGAATTTCAGACTGTGAAGACAGGATCACAGCCAATGAACAGGAAAGAAATAATTTATGGAAAATGGCAAGGCAAATAGAGAAATCAACCCACCAACTCATAGATGATTCAAAGAAGAATAACATAAGATTGACTGGAATCACTGAGGGAGCAGGAGACAAAACAAATGACAAATAATCTGTTTACAGGAGTAATGACAGGAAACTTAACAGGAAAAGGAAAAGAATTGCTTTACATGGTAAGCCAGAAGTAGGGTTGATTAGGCTCTCTAAAGTGTGGTTTTAAACCCCTGTGCTGCTTCTTGTTTCTGGGGGTGGGGACACTCCTTGCATCAAGGGGTCACTGAAAAACATCTTTGGGGAGACTACCCCGAACCCTCTCATGTATAGATGGCTTTGACTTGAGAGTACTTTCTTCTTCCAGAATGGTGTTACTGTAGGTGAGATGCAATATGGAACGCTATTTTCTTACTGTGGGGAATAAATGGCACAGCGATGTGCTCACTTGAAAAAAAAAAAAAAACATGAAACATATAGAATTCCACAAGCCTATAACATGAAAAAAATCTACACATAGTCATAAAATTATAAAGGCTCCAGATGTCTGAAATTAAAAAAAACTGCAATACTGAAAGCAGAGAAAATAAAACAATTACATAGCAAGCAAAGCCTGTCAGGATCACAGCAGAGTTTTTAACCCAAAAACTCAATATAAGAAGAGCGTGGAATGCAGTGTTTCAAGCCTTGAAAGAACACAACTTCCAAAATAGACGGATGTATCCTGCAAATCTGTCCTTCAAAGTAGATGGGAAATAAGATAATCCCATGAGAAGAACACCTGAAAGTCTTCATAAAAATAATCCTGCACGCCAAAACATTCTAAAGAAACTCTGAGAGAGGGGCCGGGGAGTTAGCTCAGTGGTTCCGGCGCCTGTCTTGCAAGCGCAAGGACCCGGCTTCGATTCCCCGGTAACCACATAACAATACTGGATGTGGAGACCCACACCCAGTGGCAACCAGTACCACATACCACAGTGCCGGGCGTGGTGGCTCACGCCTGTGGTCCCAGCACTCAGGAGGCAGAGGCAGGAGGATTGTGATGTGAGTTTGAGGCTGAGCTCAGGGCCAGCCTGAACCACAAAGCGAGACCCTGTCTGAAAAAACCTAAAAAAAAAAAAAAGAAACTCTTAGAGAAAAATAAGGAAAGTTACACACCTGTGAGACCCAAAAGATTCTACCCATCAGACCAAACAATAAACTGATAGGAAAATTGCAAAAGAAGAATAACAGAGCCAAGAACAGGAAAACATAGCAGCACTAAGTTTGCCTATATCATTCATAATTATTAATGTCAATGGACTCAATGTGCCAACTAGAGGACATAGACTGGCAGAATGGATCAAAAAGCAAGATCCTACAATCTGCTGCATACATGAAACACACATAATTCAGAAAGAACTAAATGGATTGAAAGTAAAGGGATAGAAAACACTCTGTGTGACAGGAAACAGCAAAAAAGTAGGAGTGGCAATCTAATTTACAGACAGAATACACTTCAAGCTAAAACTGATAAAGAGAGATGAAGATGGTCACTATCTTTTAATACAGGGAAAAATCTAAGAGAAAGAAATAACAATCTTAAATATCTATGCACTGAATACTAATGCACCCAACTATATAAAACAAACATTAATGGACATCAAAAACCAAATAAACTCCAATACTACAATAGTAGGGGATGTCAATACCCCACTGTCACAAAGACACAGATCAACTGGACAAAAAGTCAATAAGGAAATATAGGAGCTCAACCAGATTCTTTAGCAAATAGACTTAATAGATGCCTACATAGTATTTCACCCCACAAAGTCAGAATATACATTCTTCTCAGCTGCTCATGGATCATTCTCCAAAATAGACTATGTGCTCATTCATAGAACAGGTTTAAGAAAATATAAAGGGAATGCAGTTATCTCTTGTATACTGTTGGACTATAGTGCCCTGAAATTAGAGCTGAATAGCAAAGGAAAGCCCAGGATCTTCACAAACACATGGAAACTGAACAACACTCTGCTGACTAACCAATGAGTCACAGAAGAAATTAGAGGAGAAATTGAACAGTTCTTACAATTAAATGATATCCACAGTAAAACACATAGAAACTTATTGGATAGAATGTAAGTAGTTCTACAATCAGAACTCATAACAGTGATGGCCTACATCTGGAAAAAAGAACAATCTCAAATAAACAATCTAAAGCAGAACTTCAATTGACTAGAAAAACAAAAGCAAGACAAACCCAAAGTTTATACTAGGCTACACATTAGAAGGATCAGAGCAGAAATTATTGCAATATAGACTAAGAGAATGACACAAAAAAAATCAATGAGTCAAAGATTGGTTATTTTAAGGGATAAACAAAATTGACAGACCCTTTGTCAGCCTTATCAAACAAAAGAAGGAAAAGGTTCACATCTATAACACTAAGAATGAAAAGAGGGGAATTACTACCAACCCAGAGGAAATTAAGAGCATAATAAATACGTACTTTGAAAATTTGTACTTTAATAAAATGGAAAATGTGGAAGTAATGGATATATTTCTAGACATATATGAACTTCTAAAACTGAATAAAAAGATATATAAATTTTAAACAACCCCAAAAAGAATCTGTGCGACTGACAATATAATAAAAAATCTACTAATAAAGAAAAGCTCTTCTCCTGATGGCTTTACATCTGAATTCTACTAAAGTTTTAAAGAAGAGTTAGTGCCTCTACATTTTAAAATTTTGAATAAAATTGAAAAGGAAGCAGTGCTCCCAAACTCATTCCTGGAAGCAACCATTACCCTGATTCCAAAAGCAGAGAAAGACGCAACCAAAAAAGAGAACTATAGACCAATATCCCTAATGAACAGTGACACAAAAATCCTCAATAAGATACTGGCAAACATAATACAGAGCGTCATCAAAAAGAGCATACATCCTGAACAATTTGGATTCATCACAGTGATGCAAGCATGGTTAAAAAAAAATGGAGATAGAGAGGGTGGGGAGAACACAGAAAGTCCTTGAATTTAATTTCAGGCATTTAATTCAATACCGCAGAGCATGGCACAACTAATTCAACTGATCTGATATCTTTCAGAGAAGACAGTTCAGCAAATCTAGACCTATCTCAGCAGATACAAGACACCCTCTCCCATGTACATTAAACATACTCAACATACATGAAAAAGCTCATTATGCCTTGATCTATAACCACCCATCTATGAGAGTGAATTATTAGCTCCTATGTCCTGATCAGATATACCCTTCAGGCAGCCCCCATGTAGGCAGACAGTTGGGTGGACCTAGAATTTAAGAGGCAAGTGATGCAAGACAGCACCTCCTCATGTCCTCTGAACAACAAAGATCACTGGGTGACTCCATGGATGACTGTAGTTCATGGGTCACATGTTTACCTGAGAAGACTCATACTCTCTTTGAAGCATGAAGATGTCACTGAAGGCAGGCTATCAGGGCTTCCTTAAGTCTCATTACTCAAATCCAAATCTATCTCTGGTCAGGACAGCAGAAGATAATAGATGTAGCTTACAGAAGCTCAGCACACTATAAAAGTCCTTTACCTTAGGAGATCATAGAAGCCTCAATTTTCCAGACTTTTCACACAGCACAGCGAAACCCAAATATACCTCAAAGGACCCAAGTGCTACTCATAGACTCATAGACACTATAGTAAGAGACAATAACCCTCATAATGATGCTATCCATCTTAACAGACATAATTTAGAATAGGTTGTACTAACACTTATCTGAATGATGACCTCACTCAATGGACATGACCTCTCAAGATCTAAAATTTTGCTAAAACATTCCTAGATACTGAGACTAAAAATTACAGATCCATCTCAAAGTGACATAGCCTTAGCTAAGGAGGGCCTATTTGTACACATGTGGAGTCGCTTTTGTCATCAGCCTGGCCCAGACTCAACTAAATAAGTCAAAATCAGAGTCAGGGCGGCACCCTGTCTGTGTCACCAATTCTGCACCAGGTTTGGAGCTTACTGGCCTCCAGGCCCACTCTGGAAGAGCACCCAGGGACTGAGTTTAGCAGCGGGTGGCTCGGGAAACGGTGACAGGGGCACCGAGTCTGCATCACTGAATCGGCGCCAGGTTTGGAGTTTACTTGTCTCTAGGCCCGCAACGGAAGAGCGCCCAGGGACTGAGGTTAGCAGTGGGCGGCTCGGGAAACAGCGACTCGGCACCGAGTCTGGGTCACTGAATCTGTGCCAGAGTTAGAGCTTAATGGTCTCCAGGCCTACGCCAAAAGAGTGCCCAGGGACTGAGTTTAGCAGTGGGCAGCTTGGAAAATGGTGACAGTGCCACTGCATCTGCAATGGGTTTGGAGCTTGCTGGCCTCCAAGCCCATGCCAGAAGAGTGCCCAGGAACTGAGTTTAGTAGTGGGTGGCTCAGGAAATGGCGACTGTGCCACCGAATCTGTACCGGGTTTGGAGCTTGTTGACCACAGGCCCACACCGTAAGAGTGCCCAGGGACAGAGTTTAGCAGCAGGCAGCTTGGAAAACGGTGACTGCGGCACCGAGTCAGAGTCAGGGAATTGGTGCCAGGGTTAGAGTTTACTAGCCTCCAGGCCTATGCCAGAGAATGAGTTTGTCATGAATAAATGATAATTATATATTTAAAGTTTATATAATTATTAATTATAATAATAATTAATAATCATTATAATTATATTATAATAATATATTATAAATATGAATATAAATATAAATTTATTTATATTATATATACACCTGAGAATTTATAAATATATTATATTATAAATATAAATATAAAATTATTATTATAAAAATTATAATATAATTATATTATAAATAAATAATAATAAATATATTAATTATAATTTTATATTATTATTTATATATATTTAAAATAATTTATAATTATTTATAAATGAGTTTAGGCATCTCAATATAAAAGTCCCAGATATTCAAAAAAAGAATGAAATACTGAAAGCAGCCAGAGAAAAGAAAACAGTTACATTGCAAGGGAAGCCCGTCAGGTTCATAGCAGACTTCTCAACTCAAACACTCAATGCAAGAAGAGCCTGGAGTGAAGTCTTCCAAGCCCTAAAGGAAAACAACTTCCAACCCAGACTGATGTATCCTGCAAAACTATCCTTCAAAATTGATGGGGAAATAAGATACTTTCATGACAAAGAACACCTGAAAAACTTAACAAATACAAAACCTGTGCTCCAAAACATTTTAAAGAATATCTTGGAGAAAAATAAGGAACGTTACAAATCCATGAGACCTAACCGAGTCAACCCATGGGAAAAAATAAGAAACTGATGGGGAAAGGGCAGAAGTACAATAACACAGCCAAGAACAGGAAAACATGGCAGCACTCAATTCACCTATATAAGACATAATGATTAATGTCAATGGACTCAACTCGCCAAATAAGAGATGCAGACTGGCAGAGTGGATCAAAAAACAAGATCCTACAATCTGCTGTGTTCAAAAAACACACCTAATTCAGAAAGAAACCCATGGACTAAAAGTAAAGGGATGGAAAACAATACTCCATGTGACTGGAAACAGCAAGAAAGCAGGAGTGGCGATTTTATTTGCAGACAAAATAGACTTCAAGACAAAACTGATAAAGAGAGATAAAGATGAACACTATCTTTTAGTTCAGGGAAAAATCCAAGAGACAGAAATCACAATCTTAAATATCTATGCTCCAAATTCTAATGCACCCAACTATATAAAACAAATATTAACGGACTTGAAAAACCAGATAAACTCGAATGCAATAAGAATAGGAGACATCAATACCCAACTGTCACAAAGAGACAGATCGACTGGACAAAAAGTCATTAAGGAAATCCTTGAGCTCAACCAGACTCTTCAGCAAATGGACTTAATAGATGCCTACAGAGTATTTTACCCCACAAACTCAGAATATACATTCTTCTCAGCGGCTCATAGATCATTCTCCAAAATAGACCATGTGCTTGTTCATAGAACAGGTTTAAGCAAATATAAAGGGATTGAAGTTATCCCTTGTGTACTGTCAGACCATAGTGCCCTGCAATTGGAGCTGAATAGCAAAGGAAAGCCCAAGATCTTCACAAATACATGGAAAATGAACAACATTCTGCTGACCATAGAAGAAATTAGATAAGAAATTCAGCAGTTCTTACAACTCAATGATAACCCTAGTACAACATATAGAAATTTATGGTACACAATGGAAGCAGTTCTATGAGGAAAATTCATAGCACTGAAGGCCTACATCCAGAAAATGGAGCAAGCTTAAATAAACAACTTAATGCTGCACCTCAAGCAACTAGAAAGAGAGGAGCAAAACAAACCCAAAGCTCACAGTAGGCAATAAATTATAAGGATCAGGGCAGAATTTAATGCAATAGAAACCAAGAGAATGGTTCAAAAAATCAATGAATCCAAAAGTTGGTTCTTTGAGAGGATAAACAAAATTGATAGACCCTTAGCCAACCTCATTAAAGAAAGGAAGGAAAAGGCTCATATCTATGCAATTAGGAATGAGAACAGAGAAATTACTACCGACCCAGAGGCAGTCCAGAGGATAAAAAACACCTACTTTGAAAATTTATACTTTAATAAAATGGGAAATGTAGAAGAAATGGATAGATTTCTAGACACATATGAATTTCCAAAGCTGAATAAAAAGATATAGAAATGTTAAATGCCCCAATAACAACTGTGAAATTGAAAATGTAATTAAAAACTTGCGAACAAAGAAAAGCCCTGGACCTGACAGTTTTACTGCTGTATTCTGTAATACCATTAAAGAAGAGTTAATGTTTCTACTTCTTAAACTTTTCAATGAAGTTGAAAAGAAGCAGTGCTCCCAAACTCATTCCTGGAAGCAACCATTACCCTGATTCCAAAATCAGAGAAAGACCCAACCAAAAAAGAGAACTACATGCCAATATCTTTAATGAATATCGATGCAAAAATACTCAATAATATCCTGGCAAACAGAATACAGAGAATTATCAAAAAGATTATACACCCTGACCAAGTTGGATTCATTGCAAGAATGCAAGGATGTTTCAACATACGTAAATCTATCAATGTTATACTCTATATTAATAGGCATAAGGACAAAACTCATATGGTCATCTCAATTGATGCAGAAAAAGTGTTTGACAAAGTACAACACCTATTTATGTCCAAAACTCTATAGATGATCAGAATAGATGGTCTCTACCTCAAACTAATAAAAGCTATCTATGAGAAACCTTCAGCCAGTATCATACTAAATGATCACAAATTGAAACCTTTCACACTAAGATCAGGAACAAGACAAGGGTGTCCTCTCTCACCACTTCTGTTCAATGTAGTTCTGGAAATATTAGCCATAGCAATTAGGCAAGAGAAAAAAAATAAAAGGAATAAAGATTGGAAAAGAAGTTAAATTGTCATTATTTGCTGATGACATGATACTCTATCTAGAGGATCCTAAAAACTCAATTAAAAAACTGCTGGACCTAATCGCCAATTTTAGCCATGTAGCTGGCTATAAGGTCCACGTTCAAAAATCAATAGCCTTCATATACACAAACAGTAGACCACTGAGATAGAAATTGGAGAGTCAGTCCCTTTCACAATAGCATCCCAAAAAATAAAATACTTAGGAATCAATCTAACCAAGGAGGTGAAAGACCTCTACTCTGAAAACTATAGCACTCTGAAAAAGGAGATAGAAGATGATATCAAAAAATGGAAAGATATACCTTGCTCCTGGGTAGGAAGAGCCAATATTGTCAAAATGGCTAGACTCCCAAAACTACTCTACACATTCAACGCAATACTGATTCAAATCCCAACAGCATATCTCACAGATCTAGAGATAAAAATTCAAACTTTCATCTGGAACCACAAAAGACCTAGAATAGCCAAAGCAATTCTAAGCAACAGGGACATGGTGGAGGGTATCACAACTCTGAACCTGAAACTATACTATAAAGCCATTGTGATAAAAACTGCGTGGTACTGGCAAAGTAACAGACCCGAGGATCAATGGAGTAGACTAGAAGATCCAGAAACTACTCCCGGTACACTCAGCCACCTCATCTTTGACAAAGGAGCCAAAAATCCTCAATGGAGGAAAGATAGCCTCTTTAACAAATGGTGCTGGATAAACTGGGTTTTAACTTGCCAAGGGCTAAAACTAGATCTAACTCTTTCACCATGTACCAAGCTAAAATCAAAGTAGATAAGAGACCTAAATATTAAAACAGACACTCTAAACCTACTGCAAAACAGGTTAGGTAAAACTCTTGAAGACATTGGCTTAGGGAAAGACTTCATGAACAAAACTTCTATAGCACAGGAAATGGCTGAGGAAATCAACAAATGGGACCTCATTCTTTTAAAAAGCTTCTGCACAG